>LBNU01022787.1:19926-148675 GCA_014162995.1 Artemisia annua
CTTAAATTTCTAGTATCTTAAAGTATTTGTATAAATTTTCTTAGAATTTTCCCTTTTCATTTAGTATTTATTAAAATTAAAAACAGTTTAATTAATAATTAGTTAATATTAGTAAATTAAATAGTTTTAATAAATTTTGTTAAACAGTAGTACCTTTTTATATTTTTCCTAAGTTCTAAATAATATTTAGCACTTCTGGTAATTTTCCCATAATTTCTACTGTTCATTTGGTAATTTCTAGGTTTAATTTTATTTAAAACAGTTTTAATTAAAAAACCAAAAAGAAAATAGTTTAAGTATTTAAATTTAATCTCAGATCCATTTTTATAATTTTCCTAGCTTGTACACATTAGTTAGATTCTAAAAAATTGGATTTGTCATTTCCTCTTTTCATTTTCTAATTTTCTTATTTAATCTAGTTTAAATAACTTTTATATAATAGTTTAGTAATTAATTAATAAAAGATCCACAAAAATACAAAAATATTTATTTTCAATTTTTATATTTCTTTTAAGTCATTTTAGATTTTTAGAAATTAATTTTGCAATTTTATAATTTTAATTTGTAATCTTAATCATTTTTAGTTTAACTTTAATTAAGTTTTTATTAAGTTTTAATAGTTTTATTAAATAATTAATATTTAAATAATGAAATAATCAAAAAAATATTTTTCTTTTTAATTTCATTTTCTTTTAAATTTAAGTTTGTAAAAGTTTCATTTTTACCCCCTGTAGTTTGTAATTGTTCATATTTAACCTTTTCCCATTTATATAATTAGTCTGTCTGTATTAGGTTTTCCCCAAGCCTAATTCTGTTTCCCTGTAGTGTAGAATTTTGTTAATTATCATTTTCTTAGTGTAATCAATTCCAAATAATCATTCCAAATCTTTATCTGGTTACTGTTCCAAATCACTCATTCCCAAAACGTTTTCCAAACACAATTTCAATCTCGTTGGGACTTAACGACCCGTGAAAACACTGTGCTTTCAACGGATCATATATTGATCTCTCTCTCCCTCATTTGACTTAGTTGACCACACCCGGTTAACTGGTTAGTTTGGGAGGAGTCAAATTTTGGCGCCGCTGCCGGGGAGGTTGTTGCGTGTTTTTAAAAACGTTTAACTTTAGTGATTTTCAAAACCCTCCTTGTACAAATCACATCACTTTGTAAAAAATTTTGTAAAAATCTTAATCATATCAGAAAACAGTCATTAACACTTTTCCTAAAGTGTTAACAACACCAACAAATCATAAACAACAAAACAGATCGTGAAGTTAAATTACTTCGGTTCTTTAAGATTACAACCTATACAGGTGGAATACGGAGGTTCTGACATTAAATTGCGAACCGAAGAGAGATCCATTCTTCTCTCCCGCCACCCTGCGAGTAGTCTTAAAGGAACGATTTCGGTTAACGAATCGATTCCAAAAAAATAATTCCCAAGTTTTTTTCACACACACCCAAAAAGCCAAAAACATTTGTTTTATTGTTAAATAATTACGTCAAATATTACCACCGCAAATCAAGGCAGAATACAACCCAACTGGGTGTATGACCATTAATAAGTTCCCAAACATAAGATTAAAACTTGCCATTGTACTCTTGTGATTGGTGTACCTTTTTCAAAGAAGTCAGTCACACTGTGGTTATTGGTTTAAGTTCACTGTTGTTTTGCCTCGGTCTTGTTTTACTTGTGAATATTTTTAGTGCATGCGCACTCGTTCCCAGTCAAGAAGAAATCGTCAAAGGAGCATAGCTGACTTGCTTGCTCTACCAGAAATATCCGTTAAAATGCCTGACGATGAGCCACCACCACCTCCACCCCCTCCCAATTCTAAAATTGGGGATGCAGCTCCTGATCTCCGAACGATGGAGGAGCTGTGTCAGCCTACCATGCAGGGGAGGGGAGGACCCATTGCACCACTCACTATCAGTTCCACGGATTTTGGACTCAAGCACCACATGATCCAGCAAGTCCAGAATTCGTGTCAGTTCCACGGTTTACCGGGTGACGATGCAAATAAGCATCTCGATAAATTTTTGACCGTCACCTAGAGTATGAAGCAGAATGGTGTCACCGATGACGGCCTTCGCTTATACCTCTTTCCATATTCTCTCACTCATCATGCTACTGCCTGGTTTGATCGTCTCCCGAAGAATTCGATCCACACTTTTGATGAAATGGTTACCAAGTTCTTAGCAAAATACTTTCCACCATCCATGGTAACTAAGTTGAGAAATGATATTAGCAACTTCCGACAGCTTCCCGATGAGTCCTTATTTGAGGAATGGGAACGCTATAAGCTTGCAATTGATCGATGTCCCAATCATAACATGCTTCTAGTCACCATCATTGATACTTTCTACAATGGTTTGACTCTCCGTCATCGTGACACGATCAATGCTGCTGCTGGAGGGACCTTTATGAAAAGGACCCCCGAGGAGTGCTATGATCTCATTGAGAACATGACTGCCCACCACAATTTCTGGGATTCATCAGCTGAGAGGAATGATTCATGTAAATCTGTCACTCCAGCCTCCTCTGAAATAGCTGCTCTCACTAAAAAGATGGATGATTTGTCCACTGATGTGTTCAGAATGCATCAATCTAATCAGAACATCAATCATCAAGTCAGAGCTGTCAGTCACAGTTGTGAAACATGTGGTGGTCCACATCCTTATACTGAGTGCCCAGCCACCGGTGGCTTCGCTCACGAGAACGTATATGCTGCTCAAGGTTCCTACAATGCGGGGGGTAACTCTTACCAACCACAGGGGGACCGTAATCTGTTAAGCTATCGTTCCAATAATTTCCTCGGACCACCCGGATTTAATCAGTCTCAAAACCATAATGCTCAAAACCGGAACCAGGATTTTCATCAAAACCAAAATCGAATGAACCAAGGTTTTAACAACCAAGGGAATTTCAATTCCGGTCATAACCAGGGCTTTCAAAACCAAGGAAATTTTCAAAGAAATCAAGGTCATGGTAATCAGGGTAATAATCTTCATAATCAGGGTAATTTTCGTCAGAGAAACAATTTTCAGGGTAATAACCAACATCATGGGAATTTTCAAAATAATCGGGCTCAAAATGTTCCTAACAATCAAACTCAAGCCATTGTTCCAACTGGGCCTTCATCAGATGAGTTGCTTAAGCAATTCATGAAGTCCCAAGAAGAAATGAACAAGTTGTTGGTCAATCAGATCTCCGAACTCAAGAAGTCTTTAAATGATCGACCCTCGGGCTCAGGAACACTTCTGAGCAACACGATCGCTAACCTGAGGGGCGATGTTAAGGCGATCACCACCCGAAGTGGAGTTTCATACAAAGGACCCACGGCTCCTGCTACCTCTTCTTCTCAAGTAGCGGAACGTGAACCTGAGGTTACCACGGACACGGTACTTCCTACTAATAACGGAGATACCGATGACGTCCACCCTCAAGTTGTCCCGGTCCCGAAACCCAAATCCAAACCTGGAGTTGTTTTTGAACCTCCAGTTGATCCCGTTGAAAAACAAAATCTCAAACCCTCGATTCCTTATCCATCACGTTTACAAGATCAAAAGCTCCGCGAGAAAGCTAGTCACCAACTGGACAAATTTTTCCAAATTTTTAAAGAATTACATTTTGACATTAGCTTCGCGGATGCTCTTCTTCTGATGCCCAAGTTTGCATCTACGATCAAAAATCTGTTAAATAACAAGGAAAAACTCTTCGAGATGGCAAAAACTCCATTAAACGAGAACTGCTCTGCAGTATTGTTGAAACAGCTTCCCGAAAAGCTGGGAGATCCCGGGAAATTCCTCATTCCATGCATTTTCCCGGGAATGGTTGAATGCTATGCCTTGGCCGATCTTGGTGCAAGCATCAACCTAATGCCTCACTCGGTCTGGAAGAAACTTTCTCTTCCGGCACTCACTCCTACCTGCATGACTCTCGAGCTTGCAGATCGCTCTATATCTCGTCCCCTCGGTATTGCTGAGGACGTATTCGTGAATGTAGGAAAGTTCAATTTTCCGGCAGATTTCGTGATTGTTGACTTCGATGCAGACCCGAGAGTTCCTCTCATTTTAGGGAGGGGATTCCTAAGAACGGGTCGTGCTCTGATCGATGTCTTTGATGAAGAGATCACTCTGCGTGTTGGTAATGAAGCCATCACATTCAATCTTGATCAAACCTCGAGATACTCTTCCAACTATGACTCCGCAGAAATTAACAGAATCGATGTCATCGATATTGCTTCGGAGGAGTATTCTCAGGAAATTCTTGGTTTCACCGATAATTCTTCGAGTGGCAATCCCACTCCCTCTTCTCAACCTATCATTGCTAATTCTTCTCCTTCCCTAACTCCGTTTGAGGGAAGTGACTTCATCTTGGAGGAAATAGAGGCCTTTCTCAAGAATGATTCGATTCCCGAGGGAATTGATAATCAAGAGATTGACCCGGACAGGGATATACTTCTCCTTGAGAAGTTGTTGAATGAAGATCCCTCCCACCCTCCCGTTCTTCCAAAAAAACTTCATAACGAGGAAATCAAGTCTGTTGAGAAAACTACTGATTTTCCTGAGGTCAAACTTAAGGACTTACCACCTCATCTCGAGTACGCATTTCTGGAGGGTGATGATAAATTACCCGTCATTATTGCTAAAGACTTAAAAGATGAGGAAAAAGTTGCTCTCATAAAGGTTCTAAAGTCACACAAGCAAGCAATTGCTTGGAAACTCTCCGATATCAAGGGTATTAACCCTGAATTCTGTACTCACAAAATCCTAACGGAGGATGACTTCAAACCAGCAGTTCAACAACAGAGACGGGTTAATCCTAAAATTCACGAGGTTATCAAACAAGAGGTTATCAAACTTCTTGATGCCGGATTGATTTATCCTATCTCTGACAGTCCTTGGGTTAGCCCCATTCATTGCGTTCCTAAAAAGGGTGGCATTACTGTTGTCACAAATGAAGAAAACGAGTTGATTCCAACTCGATTGGTTACAGGATGGAGAGTATGCATTGACTATCGAAAGTTAAATGAGGCCACCCGTAAAGACCATTTTCCTCTACCCTTCATGGACCAGATGCTCGAGAGATTAGCGGGAAACGAGTACTATTGTTTCCTAGACGGTTTCTCGGGTTACTTCCAGATTCCCATTGATCCGAAGGATCAAGAAAAGACCACCTTTACATGCCCCTACGGAACTTTTGCCTACCGACGTATGCCTTTTGGCCTATGTAATGCTCCAGGCACGTTCCAACGGTGTATGATGGCCATATTTCACGACATGATCGGGAAAAATATGGAGGTCTTTATGGATGATTTCTCGGTCATTGGGAATTCTTTCCAATCATGTCTCTCCCATTTAGATAACATGCTCAAACGGTGTGAAGACACCAATCTTTGTCTAAATTGGGAGAAGAGCCACTTTATGGTCAAAGAAGGCATTGTCCTTGGCCATAAGATTTCTAAAAACGGGATTGAGGTCGACAGAGCCAAAGTCGATGTCATTGCTAAACTCCCTCATCCCACCACAGTTAAAGGTGTCAGGAGTTTCCTAGGTCATGCCGGATTCTATCGTCGATTCATACAAGATTTTTCCAAAATCGCCCGGCCCATGACACATCTTCTTGAAAAAGATGCTCCTTTCATCTTCTCTCCCGAGTGCATCGAAGCTTTTGAAACTCTCAAGAAAAATGCTTACAGAAGCACCCATCTTAGTTGCCCCCAATTGGGACCTACCTTTTGAACTCATGTGCGATGCAAGTGATTTTGCTATAGGCGCGGTCTTAGGGTAACGTAAAACAAAACACTTTCAGCCCATACACTATGCGAGCAAAACTATGAACGAGGCTCAGAATCATTACACCACCACTGAAAAAGAGTTGTTAGCCGTGGTGTACGCTTTTGAAAAATTTCGGCCTTACTTAATCCTGGCCAAATGCATAGTGTATACGGATCACTCGGCCTTGAAATATCTCTTTGCCAAACAAGATGCAAAGCCGAGATTACTCCGATGGGTTCTCCTCCTGCAAGAATTTGATATCATTATTCGTGATAAAAAAGGAGCTGAGAACCTAGCAGCTGATCATCTATCCCAATTAGAAAACCCTCATTAGGATGTGTTCGAGAAAAAGGAAATAAATGAAACGTTTCCTCTCGAGACACTCAATGCGGTTTCTTTTCGTGGAGACTCTACTACCCCATGGTTTGCCGACTTTGCAAACTACCATGCGGGTAACTTTGTTGTGAAGGGAATGACGTCGCAACAGAAAAACAAATTCTTTAAAGACGTCAAACATTACTTCTGGGACGACCCCTTCTTATTCAAAATCTGTGCTGATCAAGTCATCAGGCGGTGTGTCCATGGCCAAGAAGCCATGGATATCCTCAAAGCTTGTCATGATGGACCCACAGGGGGACATCATAATCCAAACTACACCGCCAAAAAGGTGTTTGATTCTGGTTTCTACTGGCCCACGATCTATAAAGATGCCCAAGAGTTTGTCAAAGCTTGTGACGCTTGTCAGCGTCACGGGAATATTTCAAATACTAATGAGATGCCTCAAAACGCTAT
This sequence comes from Artemisia annua, assembly GCA_014162995.1. NCBI lineage: Eukaryota > Viridiplantae > Streptophyta > Magnoliopsida > Asterales > Asteraceae > Artemisia > Artemisia annua. Next base: position 26,501 of record LBNU01022787.1, read on the forward strand.
CCAAGTATGTGAAATCTTTGACGTATGGGGCATTGACTTTATGGGGCCATTTCCATCTTCTCGAGGAAACAAATAAATACTCGTGGTTGTTGACTACTTGTCAAATGGGTTGAGGCAAAGGCCTTACCCACAAACGATGCCCGAGTAGTCGTGAAATTTTTGAAATCTCTTTTTGCTAGGTTCGGTACTCCACGTGCCATTATTAGTGATCGTGGTACACACTTCTGCAATAACAAATTTGATAAAGTCATGCAAAAGTACGGTGTAACTCACCGTCTTTCCACTGCGTATCACCCCCAAACTAGTTGGCAAGTGGAGGTTTCAAACCGTGGTATTAAACGGATTCTGGAGAGGACAGTAGGAGAAGGGCCAAAGGGATGTGGCCTGGGTTTGTTTAATCTTTGGACTTGGACTGTTTTGGAGTGGGTTTGGACTGGGTGGGTTTTATAGTAATTCAAAGGGCCGTTTGGTTTAGTAGAATTTACAAGGACCAATTGTGTAACTTCTGATTTTCAAAGGACCTGTTTTGCCAACTTTCTAAAGTTATTCCAAGGGTGAATTCTGCCAAGTGTGAATAGTATGAGGACCTTTGTTGACTTTTTTCACTTTTGGAATTTCCAGGGACCATTTCTGCCAATGTTGAAACTTCAGGGACCAAACTTGTAATTTTACCAAACTTTTTACCCAATGATTATTTTTGCCAAAGTTTCATAATACAAGGACCATAATTGTTATTTTCCAAAAGATTTTAATCCCAGGGGCTATTTTTGACAATTTTGCAAAGTTTAAGGACTAAACTTGTAAACTTTTGAAACTTTTCATCAGTTGTACTAGTGCCTAAGGGTCCTAAGGTATCCTAATGTTCCTAAAGTAACTCATACATAAGCCTTGAACACTTTCAAACTAGTTTAGTTAAGCATATAGGGTTTAGTAAGCACATAGGTCTAATTAGGGTTTGTTATGGTTTTGTGATAAGTTTAGTGTGTTAGATTGGTAGATTACTTATTATGGTATTGTTGTGATCTTATGCTTGACATACCAGAGGTTTATAGGATGTGAGTGTTGAGTTATTTGGCTTGTGTGGATACGTGAGTAGGTCTAGAGAGTCATGTAAGTAATGAATGCACATAAAAAACAAAAATTTACCTGTGAAATACCTACTATAGGTATTTGTAATGGGAATAATAGTGATGAGATTTTGTGGGTTGCTACACGTCCAAACCTTAGGATTTTGAGTCCGATTGCGTCCCTTGACCCATTTGGGCTGGGTCAACGCACGTTTTATGTTCTAGTTTCAGGGGCATAATAGTCCTATCATTATTTAACTATGATCTAACCCAAGCTAAACCCTAAACCGCATTTGCAAGGCTCCAATAAATAAATAAAGACAAAATTAATTGAAACTATTATAGTAAATAAAGTGCATTGCTGGGAAGATCATAAAATTACAGTAAAAATAAACTAATAAAGTGACAACACATATCTAACAATTAAACTATGTGGATGATTCTGGATCATATGCCAGATGTAAAGTATCATAGTCTAACGTTTCTAAGATATCCTCGTGGTCGACTTCTGAATTGTCATGCTCGATGCCCACTTGTTGAAGATCTTCCCATTTTCTTCTTGTCTGATTGACTTTACGCCTTAACGCTGCAGTCTCTCGTCTTTCTTTCATGCATCGTTTTTCATTTGCTTCCCACTCCCTCCTTTTCTTTACATAAACCTTTGCTTTTTCTTCAAAATACCAAGCAACGACTTCTGCAAGCTTTTTATCTTTACGCCTCTCAACATTGTTAGCCACAGCTGCATTAGATGATTCCGCCATTTGAATTTTACTACGTATTTGTGTTTCTACTTATTTTTTGGATGCTAACCTCATGAATCATAAGGGGTTCATATAGGGTGTGCGAAATGAATGCTAAGAAGTTGGAAGGGTGATTGTTTCAATTTTCAAAAAACCAAACGACAACCCCATACGATCTTGTAGGCGGTGTGAACCACCAATTTCCATTACTTCATCCAACAAAGGGAAATCTTCCATTGGTAAATGTGTGAGAAATTTGGGTGGTTGGATGGGTTTATTGGTTAAAGCACAAAAGTTACTAGAGTCTCATGGAAGAGACATTCAAGGGTTTTAATGACTTTGTTTTCACTGTTGGTCCCTCATTTTGTCTATGTTCTCGTTGTGATACTTAAACTCCCGCCAATTATTAAGTTGAGTGTTCACATTTGGTCCCTCAAGCTGACTGTCGGGTTTAGCTTGGGTTAGATCATAGTTAAATAGTGATTGGACTATTATACCCCTGAAACTAGAACATAAAACGTGCGTTGACCCAACCCAAATAGGTCAAGAGACGCAATCGGACTCAAAATCCTAAGGTTTAAACGCATGGCGACGATTTTTGAAAGTTAGGGTGCATGACGATGCTTTGTGGGAAGTTTAGGGACCAACGGTGTATTTTTGTTTAAAAGAAAAGTCATTCAAATTGCGAATAAAATGAGCGCAATGTTGCAATACTTTTAACTTAGGTACGATTTTATATAAATGTTAAACTAAAAAAAATCTATAAAAGACAATTCTGCAACCAAAAAAATACATATAAATAATAATAATAATAATAATAATAATAAATAAAAATAAAATAAAATCTATCTACTTGTTACCTACAAAACATGTCACTGAAATTTTGGATACTTCGAAAGTCGAAACTGATAATGTTGGGTTGGTCCATATTGGGTCTTTTGAGTTTAGATCACTCAAATTCAATAATATTGGGTTGGTCCACAAGCTGCTGCCAAGGTTAGTCCACCATATCCTTATCTTTTCAATTATGTGCCTTTCACAAAACCAAAAAAAATAAAATAAAAAATGAAATAATAATAATAATAATAATAATAATAATAATAATAATAATAATAATAATAATAATAACAAAATCACATTATAAAATAATAATAATAATAATAATAATAATAATAATAATAATAATAATAATAACACAGTAATAATAATAATAATAATAATAATAATAATAATAATAATAATAATAATAATAATAATAATAATAAAATAAATAAAATCTATATTGGATGTTTGGAACTCATATACATACCCACTATATTCAAAATTATTGTTGGATCAAACCAAAGGTACTTAATTCTCATGTGTAACAACATTGGATACGTGATAAGTTACTCAATTAATATATTTACAATGTTTCCGTTTTAAGGATTATTCTAAAATCTCAATTGGAATATAACTTTACCATTGATGGATGACTAAATTCTAGTTTTTTTATTACTTTGATCATGATTAAATAATGTTTAGCTGATTCTTAGTTTTATCAAATATATACAATATACATATTCTAATCTCAAAAAACATATTAGCCTAGAATATGAAGCAAATATATGCTAACACCAATGTTGGCCTAGAATTTATTAACGTTACCGGTTAGTCCAAGTTAGGAGAGTCGGCTCAATTTGGAAGTCATGTTTTGGGACAATGCGTAGTAGGCCTCGAGGCCCAGGAAATTTCTACATTGCCAGTTGAGATCTTAATTTTTTGTTCTCGTTGGACTTGGAAGTTGGAACTACATATATTGTGTCTAGCTAACTTACTTGAATATACTGTACCGATGTAGTTCGATTGAAAATTTTGGGGTGGACATTTTAATTTGTTACAATATTTATTGACTCGATAATGATCGTCACTTCTATTTCTACCAATCTCCCCCTAAGTGGCGATCATTGAGATCTCACTGTGATTACATTAATGATCAATACTTCTATTGCTAGCAATCTCCCACTAAGGGGTGATCATTGAGATCTCTCTTTGTGACCTTGGTCTTTAACTTTTGAAGCTCGTTATCTTGAACATTGAGTCTTGTTATGTAATAGTTGAACTAATTCCTTTGTTCCAATCATGCTTTGTGATCTTTAGAATCTATTGATATTTTCTTGCCTTCAATCAACATCTTCAAGTATTTTGTCTTGGCGTCTTCTCCAACATGCTCATACTTCTTGATAAGTTTTGAACTTCATACTAACGTAATCCTCATTTCCTTCTTGAACTTGTTCTTTGACAACTTGATCTTTCACTTTGATGTTGAACTTAGTCTTGAACTTTCTTAACTTGATCTTTGAGGATGTTAGTATGAGCATGTGGAGTTGAAGATTGTTGATGAATGAATGATGGTATACGGTCATCAGTGGCGGACCCAGGATTTTTCAAGGCGGGGGGCAAAAAAAAATTTTTTGATAAAAATTCGTGATGCATCTTAATAAAAAGGTCATAATTTTCTTAACACTAAAAACTAAGATTTTTACATTTTTGGCTTCAAGGAGGGGGCAATTTCATTTTTTGGAGGGGTGCACTTTAATAAAATGGTCCCAAAAAAAATTTTTTTACACTAAAATATGAACTTTTTCGGCGAGTCGTGGAGGGCACCGCCCCCCCGAAGTCGAAGCCTAGGTCCGCCCCTGACAATCATCTTTCAAGGCGGCATTCATCAGTACCTGCACAAATAAGGATCTTGTTGAAGCTGTTTGTAGAAGTGTTTTTGCCAAAAAAAAAATAATAAAATAAATAATAATAATAATAATAATAATAATGAAATGAAAACTATTCATAAAAAAATAATAAAATAATAATAATAATAATAATAATAATAATAATAATAAATGTCATGCTTTCAGATAAAATTCGTATGGTGTATTATAAGAGTGCAAAAACTCCAAGGTTTTGTCATGTTGGTCGCATTTTCAGTGTCAACTCTCAAACAAATATAAGGTAAAGCTAATGGGCTTGAGATATGCGGGCTGAGGTGTGAATTATAAATGTTCATTTATAAAGCTTTAAAGAGCATATATATAATTATCATTTCCATGCAGAACATGTCAAATTGTCAATCACGTCAAAAAGTTTTACATAAACTTTAATCAGTATAACAATAGGGAATTGATTGGGACACTCCATTTGTGCGTTAAATACTTGTACAATATTAACATTGTGCTTCAACTGCTTGTACATTAGAGTGTCCAATAACATTTTAGAGTGTGCGAATCACCTCCCATAACTATAACAGTTATAACACATGGTATGTAACATCCTCAAAAATGGCACAGCGGAAGCATTCGGGTAACCGGGGTGCTACTTATGGAATCACAACACAAAGTAATAGAGAACGAACTACCTAGTCCGTTTTAGAAAGATTTCATTGATTTAATAAACGATTGTTTACAACATTGTTTAGTGAGAAATACATGGCCCATAATTTGGTTGTCCCAAACACAAAAGTTGTCATGGTTGTGTAAGATACACTTCAGATATGCCTATGACCCATGCCATGCCCTGGCTCAAATCATTATGCAGCAATACAGTTAAGTATATGAAAAAACATGTTTAAAAAGTTAGCATAAAGCTAGTGAGTTCATAAGTTTAAATCAAAGCAGTAAAGTGGACCATAAGCAAAGCATATGAACATTACATCGAACAGAATGTCATACAAAAAGTCTATTACCCAAGCTCTAAGTCATTATACCAAAGCTACGATAGTGGAGCATGCTATAAAGCATGTTATATAACGGGCCTGAGCAAGTGTTTAACCCGTGACACTCGTAATCCGATATGATATACCTTCGCTTTTGACCATTTGGTTAAACCGAACGGGGCACTTGCGTTTCCCAGCAGGAATTGACGGTTCATGAAAATGGACATAATAGTTTAACAAAGCATAAGTTTAGTTGGTCCAAGTAAGAGTTTTGCATGTTTCTCACCCCAAAGTTTGCGAATAAGTATAAAGATTAAAAGTGGGGCTATAAACTCACCTCAGAATATGGTGACATAGGTATCGCAAGTAGAGTAAAGTAGCAAAGCACAACAGCAGATGGTAGCATGACCTAATAAATACAGGCTAGTCTTATAAATATGTCAAGCGAAAAGTAATTTAATGCGTATTACTTTTCAAAAGATAATGCATTATAGTTTTCGTAGAAAACTCGTATCACTGTTTGTAAAAGATTTTGTATCATCGTTTGTGTGGTGGTTTAAAAGTCTAGATTCGTAAAAATACACCAAAGTACAATATATATAATACACATATTATATATGAGAAAATACACAAGTAAAATAAATAAGAATATAAATAAGAAAAATAAGTAAAATATAAGTTAATGATCAAGTTTCGGCAGTTACCCGGTAATCCCAAATAGATCAGTTAAGAAATTTTGGTTTTATAAAAGGCATACATTTTAATGTACAAATTAAACAATAGAGGTTTTATATTTTGAAAATTATATTTTTCGTCTCTTTGTCGGGTTTCATAGAAATGAGTTTTTGTGATGACATACAAAGTGTGAAATTATATAAATTTTTTGGCATGACTTGTTCTTTATACAACGATCCTAAAGTCATAGACTTTAATATAATCAATTTTCCAAATAAGTCACTATCCAACAAATTCCAAATAAACTTCATTTTAATCCTCGTTTGTCCAAATCACGTTTCAACAATATTTTATCTAAGCAAGAAGTAGTCTGATATGGTAAGTCCATTATGAGTCCGTTATGTCCAATATGTCAAGTCCGTTATAAGTCCATTAAGTCCAATATATTAAGTCCGTTATGAGCCCGATAAGTAGTCCAACAATCCAAGTTTTCAATCCAATAGTTCGGCCATTTATATTTGGTTAATCCCATCTACGCCTTCATCTCTTAAGTCCATTAAGTAAATATGTTTAGCCCAATAAAGTATTTATGTTAGCCCATTAACATATTTTTAAGTTTAGCTCATTATGTATACTAGCAGGGTACCCGCGCAATGCGGCGGCAGGTACCTGTGACTAAATTTTGTGGCGAACAAATGTTTTTTATTTATATGTTTTTTCTAAATATAACTTTAGGTATTTTAATTTCCGGTCAGCTATGTATTTGAAATTATTACATTTTTGTACAATAAGCGTACGGAAATTCATGTCGGAACAATTTTAACTTTTTAACCGGGAAAAATGCTTTTCATTCTACAATGCATGATAATTTATTTTCCGGTTATCAATGGTTTTTTCGTTGTTCAAAATTCTGTCCATCAAAAAATTGAATACAATATTAGGCCCATATTTCTAGCTCTAATAAAAAAGTTATATAATACCATCTTTTAAGATTTAGCTATTTCATAATTCGGTGATTCGGTCAATGAAGAAAAGGTTAATAAAAAGATTATATATTTCGGTCCACGAAGAAATTGAAAATGTAAGCCTTGTTAATTTTTTAGAAGACACTTGTACAAACCCAATATTGATCCTCAAAAATACTCTAAGATTTAGCTATTTTATACTAACCCAACACAACCCTAATTCATTTCTCAAAATCATGTGCCCCCATTTTTTTCTTAAACATGTTTGCAATTTTGCAAACACAAGCAAACTTTGTCCCTTTCTTCTTTATTACAACAAACGAATCACCCACAATCCAAATCCTTCAATTTAGCTTATGTAATACCAAACATCAAACAAAACTAAACCTTTCTTTCTACTCAACTCGATCAACCAACAAACAAGCACAAGTCTTTTCTTTCTGCTTTTATGTAAATCGAACACCATAAACAGTCTATAGGTTTTCTTTGAATCTTCGAAATACAAACCCACGCTTACATTAAACTTCCTTCGGTTTGTTTCCACCACAACCGTACCCTGAACTTTCTTGGCTTATTTTGTATTGTCGAGGCTTACACAGATAACAGACTATTGGCTTCAAGATCTTTCGATAAAGGTCTGGGGTAGGTATTGTTGTTTTTTGTTCAAGATCTATGATGTGTGTTCTCTTATATTTTTTTTTAAGAACAAGTTTGTGGGTATAAAAATAGAAAGCTGAGATCTTTGTTTCTTTTCTTTTTAGTATCGAATCTTGTTTGTTGGAAGGAGTTGAGATTGTGGTTGTTGTTTATTCGGAGATGATATGAGATTGATATTGGGTGTTATTGAGGAGACTGAAATGGTGTGAGCTGCGATTATGTTTGTTGTGTTTTTGAGGTTATATATACATTTATTTTTCCAAAGTAAAACGTATGTGTTATGATTAGAGTAAATGGTCGGCAAGTTTTTTTATTTCAATTCTAACATTAATACACAGGAATTATAAGTCAATAACTGTTTCTTATTCAATTTTTACAAAACTATTAAAAGACTAACAGGTTGAACAAAATTTAGAAATGAGATTTAAATTTCTAGATTTTACATTATGTATTAACTTTACATTATAAGTAATTGTTGAATCTGAATTTTTAAGCCTTTTCATTAATAGCATGTCCCAAATGCATTATAAAGTAGTATAGATGGCTCGATCCAAAAATAATAGCCCAAAACATAGTCCGAAACTTACCAAGGACTATAAGCTCACAGTAAGGAATATGAGGTAATCCAAATAAGTTCAAAATCGTAAAATAAGCAAAACCGAATAAGCTAGAATAATAAGCTATAGCTCTCGGCCCAAAATGAGCCGAGGCTTTAGCCTCTCCAAAAATAAGCCGAAACAACATAAGTAACCATCAAGGCATCAACAATACTAAGTTTCAAAATAAGCAAATAAATCGACACAATAAGCTATAAGCAAAATAAGCTAACCGAATGGCTTGTTAGGCCCAATAAGACCAATAACCCATTCATTTGGCTTATCAATCCAAGCCGAAATTAAATAAGCCACAAAATAAGTTATAACAAGAATAAGCCAAAGACCATAAACACAAAACAATCCTTTTCTGTTTTATTTTTGACCGAAACCAAACACAACCCAAATAAGATCTCCGAGTGCTTATTAATAAGCAAATAAGCACTTTTGAAAAATATTTTTATTCAACCAAACGAACCATAACTTAACAATGATACTTTTCTTCTAAAGCTCCTTTAATCCATTCGAATCACATAACCCGTTTAAGGGGTTATGTAATCGATTTATTATAAAATCTTTTATAAAAATTCGTTTGAGTTCAAAATAAATGTGTAAGAATGATGAAAAGATTATTAGATAACTTTTAGGACAATACCGACTAATAGAAGATGATTAGAGATCGATTCAACCCTATGCACAACCTAAACATTGTGATCTAAACCCAAATATCACACTAGAACCTACAAAGCTTCTTGTTTCTTGAATCAAAGTGGGAAAAATGTGATGGATTAAGTGGTATTGTTGGTGTTAGCCGACGGTCACAAAGAGAAGAGAGAGAAAGAGGGTGGCTAGGGTTTGAAATAAGAGTATGTGTGTGTAGCCCTAGGTTTTATCAATAGCTTATAACATAAAAATGATGGGTGTGTGAAAGTTAGGGGTAGGTGCCCGAATTCACCCAAACATGAGGGCTCGTTTTGCAAATTTTCAATTTACCAAGTGTCGGGTATAACTGGAGTTTGATAAAGATATCCGGGAACATAAAACGTAATCGGTTAAGCTTAAAATACTAAAATACGTGTTGAGAATGCAAACTCGAAGAAATTTGCGAGGTGACATAATTAGTAACTCATAAAAGTTATAAATTTAAAATCGAAAGTTTATTAGGTTATGACTCGTGCCAGTACGCGTTGCGTGACGCTTTTGTTATAAGCAGGAAAACTTCCCGTAAATAGTTTATAGTGTTCAAAAACACCCAGAAAGAATTAGTTACAACTGTTTAGTGAGTTATTGAATGAGAAAAATAGCCAGTTATCTCCCGGTTACTCAGAAATCTTAACGTAATGTTGAAAGTCAAAAAGTTCAAAGGGTAAAATAGTAATTTATAGTTTAGAAAATCTACCATTTCTCACATGGTATAAGCTACAAACATAAAATAGTGCCACATGTTGGAACTCACTTATAGGATCTCGCATGAATAGGATGTATTTGGCGCGTAGCGGTGTGGAGCTTTTTAGGGTGATGAGCGGTGAGCAATGAGCATTTTGAATTTTAGTAGTCGTTTGGCAAAATAGCGGAGAGCTTTGGCTAAATTTCTAATGCTTCTTTAAGAAGCGGTGAGCTGTGGCTACTGCTTACCGCTCACCGCTCATAGCTACTGCTCAAAGCTCATAACTACAGCTCACTGCTACTGCTCATGACTACTTTTAACAAACATACCACTGTCATCATAACCATGAAGCAATGAAGTGATATAAACCAAGGTTGTCAAAATCGCGATCCTGATCGTAGGATCGTACGATCCTACGATCCTACATATAAAAAACGAGCAGGATCGTAGTAGGATCTTAATTCAATCAGGATCGGTGTAGGATCGTAGGATCGCACGCAGGATCGTAGGATCGTAAACGATCCGATCCTACTACAAGCCCATGTTTTTATCTCAAGGGGAGCAAGATCGTTGTAGGATCGTAGGATCGCACGCAGGATCGTAGGATCGTGAACGATCCGATCCTACTAGAACCTCATTTTTCTTATTGTTTTTTCTTTTATCATCTTTTTAATTTCGTTTATCATATAAAATATTCTATAGAAGTATAAAACTACAACTCTTATACAAAAATATATACATTTCATAGGATCTTACGATCCCGATCCGATCCTACGATCCCGATCTTGTGAAGCCGAAAACGATCCTAGGTAGGATCCCGATCCTGACAACCTTGATATAAACAAACTGCAAAACCTCACAAGTCAAACCGTGGACTTGACTCAGGATTTTTATTGGCTAAAAAGGTTTTATAACATACAACCAAATTTAAAAGCACATAGTTAAGCATACAAAAGATCGAAAGCCCATTGGCATCCCTTTAATGCCTTAGTTAGTTGGTTTCTTGACGTGTGATCAAATAAAAGACAAACGGTGTTTGTTCTATACATGTGCTAAAATCATTTTCTTTAATTGTACACTACTAGATATACGACCTAAACAATTATAATTCTAGTTTTCATCGATATTAAGGGCGTTGCTGATAAGCCCGATGCTACTCTCCAATTAGCATCCATTTTTTTTGTCCGCTGCAAAATTAGCGACGAAAACTCCGTTGTTCTTAGGGGAAGTTTGTTTATCACCTTTTGATATGGAGTGATACTTTGATGGTATCAACATTGTTTGTTTAATGGGTTTTGATTTGAAATTTGGAGTTAAACCCTTTTACCCGATTCCTCATGGCATAGGTGGGTTTCCAGTTTTAGAGCTGAATCCCACCATTTCATTTTCAACCATATGTTTCATCTTTTAATATTTTTTTTGTATATATTAATTACTTAAAACCAAATAATTTTACGTAATTATACTTTTCTCTTTTTTCATTTTCTTTTATACCAAAACCCAAATCTTAATCTTAACCTAAACCCATCAACAAAACAAACGAACCCTTAATACATTTTCCATAGGTATTGCTTTGGAAAATTGTAAATGAGATAAGTCCGTTGCTAATTTCATTGGTAATACCCAAATTTAGCAATGTATTTATGATTGTTAGTAAAATTGCAGATCGATGCTAATTGCATTTTTTTTAATAGTGGTAATCCCGACCAAACAAGTGAATGTAAGAAGCATATGGATGAGCTTGGCATCGTCTAGCACCGACATCGCAAATGAATCTCTTACTTGATACCAAAGCGGTCGCTTGTACCCAACATGATACTTATAACTTGTCTCAACCTTGTTATGTGGATGTTCGCTTTCAGGTATCTACAAATTTTCTTAAACTATAAAGATGAATAAATGGTTTATTCAAATTCGTTAGCAAATATTAAGCTTGTTATGATAAGTTGTAAGGGTGCGTTTGATATTTTGTCATAATCACAATCGGTATGAGTTTAGGTATAAAACGGAATGACAATGGATTACATTTAATGTATAATTCCTATTGTTGTTGTCTGGTTTGATAAATTGGATTTGGGTATCAAAATAAATAACTCACAAAAGAAAGAAGTAACATGAGTGTTTAAAGTGATGGTTTTGACTATGAAAATGGGCCAAGGGGTGGAAACTTTGGGCGGGGAAAATAAAAGATAATCAGCATTTGATAGATACATCTCTTGAGTGATATCGTGGATATTTAATATTAAAATATCAATTCAAAAACTTAGACTCATACATTGCAGATAAACAATCTAGGGTGCGTTCGGTATGATTAACTCATACATTGCAGATAAACAATCTAGGGTGCGTTCGGTATAATCATAGAGTTAGAATAGGATTTGAATTTGGTATACATTGAAAGAAAAGTAGAATAATAAAAAGAGTAAATTACACCGTTCGTCCTTGTGGTTTGCGTTGACCGCAGCCGTTCGTCGTTTGACCCAAAAAAATGCACCGTTGGACCTTAAGTGGCAAACGTTATGCGCCGTTTGTCCCTCCCTCTAACGGTCGTTACTAACGCTCGTTAATTCACCCCATGTGATACCCCTCTAAAGGTATTTACATCATTTCACACTTCATATTCTTCTTCTTCTTTAATATACATCTTCTTCAACCTATCAAAACCCACCATCTTCATCTTTATCCACCACCTCCGCCCACATTTACAAAGCCCAATAATCAATATTCAATATATATATTTTTTTACCACAAATCCAAAAAAAACCTATTTGTAAAAAACAACTCTGAACTATATTAAAAAATAAAAAAATAATAAATAAATAAATAAATAAACCATTTATATTCCAAACAACACCAACATAGACTGATCATAAAAATTAACTCTCAAAAATCCGATTCATTGCTTTCTATCCTAATCACCTCAACTATATTCAAACAACTCTCAAAAAGAGAGATGGTGTTTTCAGATCGATGAAATAAAAAAGAGAGAGACGGTATTTATTCGGATCCACTAATAGTTGCAGATCCATCAAGCTGTCATCACCATTACCCTGACCACCGTCTGTTGTTTCTGTCGCCACCACTACCGTCGCCATTGGGGTGATGGAGCATATTATTTCTTTAGTTTTCTCAGCCACTAGAATCTTGGAAGAAGTTGTACTTTAACTTCTGATTCGATAAGGTATGATATGATTCAGTAGGAATTGGCATTTAGGGAAAAATGGGTTGTTTTGAAGAAATGTATCCAAAACTGCTTTGATTTTTTTTTCAGATGATTGGATTTTGTATTTTTGTGTTATACTTTTATGCTTATTGATGATGCTTGAAAAGTGAAATTGGTGTTGGTTGATGATGTTGAAATTATGAGGTGGGTTTTGTGATTCTTATTTCATAGCTAGTTTAGTGGGAATTTTTTGTTTGTTTGTTGAATTATTAAGGTGGTGGTTGCCGGTTTTTGAGCCTTTGAGGTGGTGCCGGAAGTTTAGTTTAGTCAAAGCTTTTTGTTTTCATATGGTTTGATGTTCTTTTTTAGATGTGATTTTCTTTTCTGTGTATGAGTTTGATTTCAAAAAGTGATGTGGGTATGAGTTTGATTTAGATCTAGTAGGCCATGGACAAACTATAATTATATCTCGTGGTGAAATGGGTGTGTGTTAGATTTATTTATGTTGATGATGATAATGATTTTTTTTAATATTTTAGTCTTGATGATGATAATAAATCAGAGGATATTATTATGAATGGAAAAAAAATGGCGGTGGGTGAAGAAGATTTAAGATGAAGATGAGTAAAGAGAGAAGATGAAGTGTGAAATGACGTAAATACCCTTACAAGGGTATCACATGGGGTGAATTAACGAGCGTTAGTAACAGCCGTTAGAGGGAGGGACAAGCGGCGCATAACGTTTGCCACTTAAGGTCCAACGGTGCATTTTTTGGGTCAAAGGACGAACGGCTGCGGTCAACGCAAACCACAAGGACGAACGGTGTAATTTACTCTAATAAAAATTGATTGATAGTATTAATGTTGTTTGTTTTGTAAAATGTAATTGTGAATAAGTTTTATTTAATATTATTATATAATAAAAGGGGCCCATTTGATTATATTATACATTATACTATAATACATTCATTGGGATCTCTCCCCCCCCCCCCAACAACACTGCTACAGTATTTTAATAATTTTTTATTATCCAGCTACAGTAACTAACGGTCGTTAGTTACTGTAGCAACGACCGTTATTTATTTATTTATTTATTATTATTATTTTTTTTAATTCCGCCTGCAATTGGTCCTTCGTCTTACAGGTTCGTTGCACATTTAGTCCTTATAACTAATGGTCGTTAAGTTATTTAACGACTGTTAGCTAATGACCGTTATCTTTAACATTTTCTTTTAAAATTCGTGCGAAATTGGTTCTTCATCTCAGAGTTTAGTTGCATATTTAGTCCTCTCATAATTTACATAATTGGCCCTTCATGCTATACGTCCATTGCAAAGTCAGTCCTTTGTCACTAAATTGACGTTAAGTAGCTACCGGCCGTTATCACGCTTTCCCTATTCGGAAAACACCCCGCGTCGGCAACGGCGGGATTCCCACCTCGTATATATCATTCAGTGGGATGTTCCCCCCCACTGCTACAGTACGGCTGAGTATATATTTTTTTTATCGCAGCTACAGTAACTATACTCCTTAGGTTACTGTAGCGTTATAACTAGACGATCGTTATAGTTACTGGTAGCGGTATATATATATATATATATATATATATATATATATATATATATATATATATATATATATATATATATATATATATATATATATATATATATATTTGGGTTTCATATTTAGTCCTCTCATAATTTACGTAATTGGTCCTTTATGTTATATATGTCCATTGCAAAGTCGGTCCTTAGTCACTAAATTGACGTTAAGTAGCTACCGGCCGTTATCACACTTTCCCTGTTCGGAAAACACCCCGCGGCAACGCGCGGGATTCCCATCTCGTATGAAACAATAAACAAACAAAATCTAAAAAAATACTAATCCTAAAAATGATTAGCTAATACAAATGGCCTAGTTCTTTGAAAAGAAATAATGGCCAACTCTAAAGATGATAGCCCAATTCCAATAAATGGCCTGGTGAGACTTAAATCCTGCCAAACGAATACAACCAGTCAACTTTGTGTTATGAAGAAAACCTAGTCGACTAGAATTTAGCAGTCAAGTCTCGTTATTAAAACATTTGGTGTGAGAGATGAAAATGACAATCAAGAACTATCAAATATTTTAAAATGGAAAGTACATTGAATAAAAAAAAATAAGGAAAAAGACAAAAGAGTGAGAAATGAATTGTTGAAAACCTACCATTTTGCTCTGAATCATGAAAACCAGTAAGAATGGGTGTCGGACACTATTTCAACACCCATTAACCAAAACCAAACAATAAATTCAAGAATGAAAGGATTTCTCGAATCCAAAACCCTCAAAACAAACTGGCCCCTATATAACTTACATGGCATTCCTCATAACCAAAACACACGTACCAAACATACAATATTAGCTTAATAAATCATGAGGCTTGTGGTCTAGTGGTAAAGGCTTAAGTAGTTAAGCAAGCCCAAGTGTGAGTAGTACCGGTTTGGGTGACCGACCGGGAAGTCCTCACTTGGGAACCACAAGCTCTAATGATATCAAGCGAATCGAGAATAGGAGTGGGGTTATCCCCTAAGAAGAGGCTCGCGGTTGGTATCTCTGCCCGAGGATGCGACACTAACTCGACCCAACAACTAACAACTAACAACTAACCCGCCGTTAAAAAGAAAAAGAAAAAAAAAATTATTATTAGCTGAATAGGTTAATGGACCAAGTTACTGTGGATTTGGGCCATATAATTGTAATACGAAAAAGAATGCTAACAAAAAAAAGAAAAAAAAAAAAAAAGAAAGAAACCAAACTTGGCAAGCAAATAGTGAATACCACCTTGCTAAGCTAACTCACCAAAATGTGAATTGACTTGAAAAAATAATTGAAGGCATGAAAAACATCATTTATGGTCGTGATTGCTTGAACGTGTCCCTTAGCTTCAGGAATTGGCAACGGTGTAACTATCATTAATTATTACGGAGTATTATTCTTCAATAAAATACACCGACCAAGACACGTATTATATACACTCTTGGAATGCCTTGATTTATCATGATTTACAATTTTACGTAACATACTATTTAAATCTAACGGGTATATTCAGTACAAGCGTTTATGAACTTTCTAAAGCAACTAGCAACTGGTTAGTGTTTTGCATAAAATGCTTGTTTGAAAACAAACAATTAACGTTCTTACTATTTCTAAACACTTTATCAAATAAACAGCTATTGATTCCTGTTACTAGTGTTTTCATTTACTAATTATAACTATACATCTGTTTTATTAAATAATTTATCAAATAAACAGCTATTAATTCATATTATTACTATCTGCTATTGCTTTTTGCGACCGCTCTTTTCACCAAACATACCGTGAGGATATGCTAGTCTTAGCTTATAAAAATTTGGTTAGGGGCACGTTCCTTTTTGCCCTTTCGGTAGTCAACTTATTGGTATAATTAACAATACAATCACATGAATAATAAAAGATTAATCATAAAGTGATTATTCAATGACTATCATTAGTATTCTAGAACTAAACTTTAAAAGACAAGAAGGGGGCAAGGAAATAATTATTTGGACTAATTGTCAAAAGCTTTGCGTCAAAGCAAACGCAAATATTCGTTCACTCCTCAATAACCTTTTCTCTTTATCTTGTCTCTTTTATGTGTATTTGTTTTCATATAGTCACATGAAATTTATGCCATCTTCACGTTTAAGTCTCCTCAAATTACCCTGTACGTACGGCTTTTAAATTATAATATAAGATTTTTTTTAGGTTTAATTTGATCATAGATTGAATTAATATAGTTATGTATCAAGCAGATCAAACTTCAAAATTGTTTGTATATTTTACGAGTGTTTTGGGGAAAATCTGTCTTATCCATTTCTTGGACATGTTGGTGCAATTAAGACACACGTTATTATACGTACAGCATACGAAATTCAAAAGACAGACATAACACGTACGTATTTATTACTTCCAACGTCTATTCCGATCATGCAACGTGTAGCTCATTATATGATCGAACAATATATCCACCCCGAATTGACACGTATTTTTAGTGTTTGTTTGATAAATGGTAATTAATGTTAGACTACATTCTCAGATTTTTGGATGAATGATACCACATAGCAGTAATATGTTTCACGTTTAGCAGATTTAATTTGATATACATCATGCAAACGATCAAGGTACGGAACCAGGGGGTATCTATGGGTGCTCGGGATTCCTACGAATTTTTTTGATATAGTGTTAATTTTTAAAAAAAATATCAATTTTTTCAAAATGCATCTTAAATGCATCCGGTCTATCAAAATGTGTTTTTATATTATGGTTCTAAAAAGTTTGTACACCGGTCATATTTGGTCCTGGTTCCGTCTCTACAAACGATAAAAGAAAAAGTTATCAGCTCCCTAGTAATATGTTTCACGCATGTCTTCTTTCCTAAAGTTCTTTCTTATTTGTTTAACAACAAAACTTAAAAATACGTAACTGATTTTGCCCAAAATATCCAAAGAAAGTTAGTACAACAGAAAAAGTACAACTTGAAAAAATAAGTTCTCTTGTGTGGGCGATTTTTTAACCCCTCTATCCCTAAATCGTTTTTCACCTTATTCCACCCAAATCTTGTGTTTTTTCAACGATTTGATTAAGTTTAATTGGTTAGCATCCGTGTTATTCATTATCTTGATCATTCTTGTTGTCTAATTCACTTTGATTTCTGGGTTTTGGTGTTCTATCTCTAAGGGTTTATTAAATCGTTGGTGGGTTATCCCTTACAAATTCAATCGCTATTCTTCTAGTTCTGTTCTATTACCATCTTTGGTTTTAGTCAGATTAGGGAATCGTTTTTCAAGGGTTTTAACCGACTTTTATTATCTTTAATCGATCCTTATTTACCATATTAATTAAAGTCGGTTTAGGTTTATCCTAAACGATTTTTTTATCTTTATAAGGTCGATTTTTGTTATTGCACATTGTTGATCAATTCTTAGCGATTCCCAATTTAGGGTTTTGTTATATTAGTGTGCTTTCGATTTCTTGGTGCATAATTCTTATCCAAACTCTTGGGTTTGGTCTATATTCTGTTTGCAAGTACCCTCAAGGGTTTGTTACTGTTCGTCAAGTGCTATTGGTGGCTGCTGTTTGTTTATTGTACGTGGGTCAAGAGAGTCATGGAATCAGGGTTTTTGAATGATAAGGAGCCTTCTAAGGCTACTGGGTTGGCTGCTAAAATTAACAATATTGATGGCAAGCTAATTGTTAATACGGGTAAGCCATTGAAGTCCATATTGAAAAGTGCAGGTTTGGGTGGAAAACGGGGAGTTTTGCTCTTCCTAGTGATCATGGTCCCATTGCTTCTGATTCGAACATTGCTTTACAACATGGGGTAAGTTTTGCTAGTACTACTTTGGAAGTTCCTATTGATGATGAAAGTAATGTTGCTGGTGTAGACGGGGCTAGGAAGTATGACATTGTTGATCATGCTAATGGCTTATCTATGGCCACGTCTAGTGAAGATGGTCCACGTCATGTAGGCCCTGCTGGTTCTTGTGAGCCTAACGTACCTCGTGAACCACAATCTGCTGGTATTAATGAGGCTACTAGTTCGGGTTCTAAAGTTGTTATTCCAATGGCCGTTGTTGATGATATGTGCACTAAACTTACTAATTCATTATACGGTTATTTCATTGGTCAAAGAATTGCGTTTCCTATTGTGGAAGATTATGTCAAGCATGCTTGGGCTAGGTTATGTTATATTGCGGAATGGTTTCTTCATTTTCAAATTCTCATCACTTGAAGGTATGAATAAAGCTCTTAATGGTGGTCCTTGGTTTATCAGATCTACGCCTTTATTCTTACATGTTTGGGTGCCTAATATGAGGCTGGAAAAGGAGAAGATTACTAAGGTACCGGTTTGGGTACGTATCCATGATATCCCTTCCGTTATATACTCTAAAGCCGGTATTAGTTTGATTGCAAAACAGTTGGGGCGGATAATACGGTTTGATGCGGGTACTAATGATATGTGTAAGAATCCTTGGGGACGTTATTCATATGCAAGGGTACTCATTGAATTATCGGCTGATTTAGATGTTTTGGAATCAATTGAGGTTGCGATTCCGTTGCCTAAGGGTAAGGGTCATTACATGGAAGTTCTTGATGTCGAGTATGAATGGTGGCCATCTTGGTGTTCTAAGTGTGTTTGCTTCAATCATGATGATGATGTGTGTCCTCTTAGACGTAAGCTGGTTACTAAGGTTTTGGATTCGACTCAACAAGATATTGAAGTCAAGCGTAAGATTCACTCTAACAAGGCTGGTCGAACTAGTGATAAGGGTAAAAAAGGGGCTTGGGGGGTTTCAACTAAGCCAAAACTTTTGTATCAACCTGTTTCTAAACCGGCTACCAAGAAGAAGAATAGAGGTACACAACTTGATTTGGGGGCTGTTAAGCCTACTAATGATGATTCTACTTCGATTGGTACATCTAAGGATGCGTTGAAGAGTGATTTTGGGTCTACTAAAGCTGTGGATAGGGTACTTACTCAACTTGAGCAGATTGAACCTATGGATGCTCATGCTTCTTTTGGAGGTGTGGAAACCGTGGGGGAAGGTTCTGTTAATACGGTACCATTGCATAGCACTAATGTAAGTTTGTGGGAGCATGGTTCTCACAATGATGTTGCTTCTACAAGTGTAGCCTATTCTGATTTTGCTACTTCTAGCTCGTTTACTCCGGTTACAAGTGAAGTAGTGAAGAGTCATGGGAAGAGGGTTACGTTCGTTGATGAAGTTGATGAAGTCTATGAGAACTACGATGATATTGAAAATTATTCCAAGTTCAAGAATGGTTCTTCGAGAGATTTCATGGTGCAAGGACGCAAGAAGAAATAGTTATATTTCATGTCATTTTTATTTTGTGTTTCTTGCTTGTTAGGTTGCTTGGTTTAGCATGTTTGTTTGGTCAGTTGCACATGTTGTGCATGTTAGGTGGTAAGTTTTTATTGTGTAAGTTAGAAGAATGGTGTGTCATTCTTATATTCGAGTCTGTAAGTGTCCTAAGGGACTGAGGTGATGGATATCACCCTCACCCTATTGTACCTCAACGTTTTTTGGAGTAATGAATTTTGCCAGGGTGAATAAACCCTTTTACCCAAAAAAAAGTACAACTTGAATGAGAAGAGTAGTGGCCAAGGAAAGAATCACTAGATTTGGACTAATTGTCAAAGTCTAACCACGAACTATCTTCTTTAATCAATCCCTTGGTAACTCTTGTAATTATTTATCACAATAATTATCACATTTTACGTCTTAATATTTGATATTTTTAGAATCAGCCATGTAAAGACCAAGACCAAACTATAACAAAATTCGATGCAAATAATGTAGCAAATGTGTAATGAAAAAGTATAAACCTATATTGGAAAACTTTTTAAAGAAAAAGTATGTTAATATCTTGACATCTTAATTAATTAGAATGTCCCTGTTGACATCTTTTATTTATAAGACTATACCGGTGGTAACTGGTAATGAGACCAAGAAGACGCGTGCTCAAGCCTAAGACGACGTGTCGTCCTTATTACCCACTACAACATCCGGTTCATTTGACGAGGACTTTTGTTGCTTTTGGTGAGGATTTGTCTTCGTCAAAAAGTCCCCGTCGCTTCCTTGTCGCTAATGTCTTCGACGACGATGAATTTTAATATTTAACAACAACCACGTGGAACCCACACAGTTCTCAGTAAAAGTTTACCATTTGGGGCCACATGACCTTTGACAAGAGCATGTCCTCGACAATATAGTTAATTAATATAATAAATTATATTAATTAATTATTTTTTATAGTTACAAGTGCGGGCCCACTAGACATTTGGACAAAAGCCTTAAAAGTGAAAATTATGTATGGCCTTTGGCGAGGACATGTCCTAGTCAAAACCACCTGCACTTTTGACAGCATATTGTTGCACTTTGCATATGTTTCAGATTTTTTCGGAAAAGTTTTCGAAAAAAATCTACCTATAATGGCCCTAAAACAGAACTTGTAATAACCAAAAAAACAACATACCAGTTCGCTAAACCACTTATTCAATAACAGAGTTGCTAAAATATGTCCATACACATAATTATCTACATACATGGTCAAAACCATAACTATCACACAAATATCCGCAAAAGTTACACAAATACATGACTATCCTCATACATATGGGTCATAATACTGGTGCATTCGCTAAACCACTTACAAATTCGCCAAAATAACTCAAAACCAAAAGTCACACAAATATACGCATACATGTCCATACCCATAACCACAAATATCTGTAACACATGCAATAATACCTACCGTCCATCCCCATTCCCGTCGCCTCCAGAGGCGGACCTAGGGGAGTTCTCGGGGGTTTACGAAAACTCGATGGATGTTGGTCGCCTAGTGTATTTTCATTAAAAATCATGATTTTACGAACGAACATGGTCGTGAAAATTTGTGTCACATAAATACATGTATTGTTTAGTTAATTTACTAACATATTAAAAGAAATGGATGCCTTCTTAATTTGTTTACTTGTTTTAGTGAAACGCACTGTTTAGTTCATTTATGATCATTAAAAAAAATTTGTGCACCCGGTGACTTAGAGTCCTGGGTCAGCTTTTGGTCACCTTCATTGTTTCCATTTCCGCTCGAGGAAGGAAACAAACTCGCTAACTCAGAAAAACCTTGTGTATTGCTCAAGAAGGCCACCATTTGACTGAGTTGGTTTTGTGTGGCCTCGGCTGCCCTTCTAGTTGCAGCAACCTCCTCCTCATGTTTCTTCATCATCTCATTAATTTCTTGTTGCGAGTATGATGACCTACCTTGGGCTTGTGAACCGAACACTGATGACGTCCCAACGCCAGCTTGCCAGCTACATATCTGCGTCCTTTACCCCTGGGGACTTAACGAATTATTTCTCTATCGGTCATTGGAGTCCCCGTGGAGGTACTCGCTCCAAGTGATCTCAACCTTGGCATTTCTTTGTGTATAGTTACAAAAACAAGAAAATTAATATATGAGTCGCGATAAATTATGCTTCACAGTTTGGAAAGAAAATTATAGTTGGGTATTTGGCTCTGGCTACGGTTGGATCGAGATGCCCTTACGTATATGAGTATCATAATAGCTCTCGATCAGATTAGGATACACTTAAACCTAACCTCTGAATTAAATTAAAGCTTTGGTCAACACCTTTGGCGGGAAAAATTAAAATGAAACAATTAACCAAAATGAAAATCTGTGAGAAATTCAATATTGGGTTCCTCGCCAAAGGTTTTAGTTGAAACTTTTCTCCACTTTCTTCCCCGTCAAAGTCTAAAACAGAGATTTTCTGTCGTTTAGTAGGTTTTGGCGAGGCATGTGTGTCTTCGTCAAAACCCCCATCGCCCATCCTCCTTATTGTTGTAGTGACCGTTACCCATGAAGACGTGTACTGGAGCCAAGAAAAGTATAAGTTGGTCGAAGACACGACCGAGTCGTGTCATTGTATTTTGAATGTGTGTGAGTGTTTTGTGAGGTATATTTGTTTATACATGGGGTATGCTTGGGTGGTGTAGTTGGTTATCTTATTATACTAGATTGATAGTGAAGTTGGTTATGAAGAGACAAACTAACGTGACGTTGATGAGTTCGGTTGTTATTACCATTGGCTATTACCACTAGCCCGAGGTCGGCAAGCAAGTCATACTCTCATGACGATGCAAATATCCAAGTTAGATTATTTATTCCCTTGAAGATGGGACCCACCAACGGAAACGGGACCGTCTTTCTGTCGACATAGAGATTACACATGTGTTTACATACAACTTTTAAGACCATTTTTTTTTCGTGTTATATAAAATTAAATTGAAAATATCACATAGCATGAACACCTCATGCACTTACATGAATATTTTTTTGGTCTCAACATAAATGTCTGCTTAGAAGTTGCATCAATCACTATACTGTTTATGAATGAACATTATCTTCACATTTAAAATTATGCTTAATTGGTTATACTCAGAAGTTGAACAATTAAAATAAAAGAGGTGAACATTATATTTTTTGAGACAAAAAGAGCACAATGCAAACATATGTACTAGTTTAGTAAAGATTTAAACTCACAAGTCACAACTATATAAAACATAAATAACGTTAGTCGTAAGATTACAAACTATTTTTGTAAGACTATGCACACTGGGACGTAAAAACTCGGTCGAAGGCAAGGGGTGACCGACTTCACCATTGTGGTGTTTTGGTCAAATGTCGGTCGAGGAACAAACAAAAAGGCACAACTTTAAAGCAAAAAAAAACTTGGTCATCGACTGTGGCAATTTGGTCATGTCTGGTTATCGNAACAAATATTTTCCCTTTTCTGGACTTTGGTCCATTGCAAAATGTTATATATAGAGAATGTGTTCAGAAGTTAACGTTTAAGAGTAACATTATTTATTGTTATTTATTTATTTATTTATTTTTATTTTTTTATTTTTTTTGTCTATTCATTCTCACAAATTCATGGGATTTGTGCAAAGCTGGCTCTTTATATGATAGTTTTCTATCACTTAACTAAACCATTTGGTGGACTAAAAAAGTGCAACTATCAAGAAACAACAGCAAAATATTATCTCCGCGCAATTTATTATTCACTCTCTTAGATGTCAAAACACATTATGGGAATAGATAAATACTGATAAATTAGAAGAGTCAAAGTCAAAATCATTGCTAGTTCCAACACTTTGACATCGTAATATTGAAATCTGAGGTTTTCATGGTGATCTTAACACAGATTCATTATTCTCGTTCACATAATATATTAACCGTTCATTCATGACAATAATACTTAAATTATGTGTTATTTTTCATGTTAAAATACGCAAAGACCTCCACGTTCATTTCATTTTTAATCCAAAATGGACCCAAAATCTGGACTCAAAGTTAGCCTACCAAGAAGTCCAAGAATAAATAGTTTTTTAATGTGCCTCAAGCAAATTAATAGATATAGAGAATGTCCCTGTTGACATCTTTTATTTATAAGACTAGACTAGTGGTAATGAGACCAAGAAGACGCGTGCTCAAGCCTAAGACGACGTGTCGTCCTTATTACCCATTACAACATCTTGTTCATTTGACGAGGACTTTTGTTGCTTTTGGTGAGGATTTGTCTTCGCCAAAAAGTCCCCGTCGCTTCCTTGTCGCTAATGTCTTCGATGACGACGAATTTTAATATTTAGCAACGACCACGGGAAACCCACACAATTCTCAGTCAAAGTTTACCATTTGGGGCCACATGACCTTTGACGAGAGCATGTCCTCGGACAATATAGTTAATTAATATAATAAATTATATTAATTAATTATTTTTTATAGTTACAAGTGCGGGCCCACTAGACATTTGGACAAAAGCCTTAAAATTGAAAATTATGTATGACCTTTGGTGAGGACATGTCCTAGTAAAAACCACCTGCACTTTTGACAGCACTTTTGACAGCATATTGTTGCACTTTGCATGTATTTCAGACTTTTACGGAAAAGTTTTCGAAAAAAATCTACCTATAATGGCCCTAAAACAGAACCTGTAATAACCAAAAAACCACATACCAGTTCGCTAAACCACTTATTCAATAGCAGAGTTGCTAAAATATGTCCATACACATAATTATCTACATACATGGTCAAAACCATAACTATCACACAAATATCCGCAAAAGTTACACAAATACATGACTATCCTCATACATATGGGTCATAATACTGGTGCATTCGCTAAACCACTTACAAATTCGCCAAAATAAGTCAAAACCAAAAGTCACACAAATATACGCATACATGTCCATACCCATAACCACAAATATCTGCAACACATGCAATAATACCTACCGTCCATCCCCATTCCCGTCGCCTCCAGAGGCGGGCCTAGGGGAGTTCTCGGGGGTTCACGAAAACTCGATGGATGTTGGTCGCCTAGTGTATTTTCATTAAAAATCATGATTTTTCGAACGAACATGGTCGTGAAAATTTGTGTCACATAAATACATGTATTGTTTAGTTAATTTACTAACATGTTAAAAGAAATGGATGCCTTCTTAATTTGTTGTTTTAGTGAAACGCACTGTTTAGTTCATTTATGACCATTAAAAAAAATTTGTGCACCCGGTGACTTAGAGTCCTGGGTCAGCTTTTGGTCACCTTCATTGTTTCCATTTCCGCTCGAGGAAGGAAACAAACTCGCTAACTCAGAAAAACCTTGTGTATTGCTCAAGAAGGCCACCATTTGACTGAGTTGGTTTTGTGTGGCCTCGGCTGCCCTTCTAGTTGCAGCAACCTCCTCCTCATGTTTCTTCATCATCTCATTAATTTCTTGTTGCGAGTATGATGACCTACCTTGGGCTTGTGAACCGAACACTGATGACGTCCCAACGCCAGCTTGCCAGCTACATATCTGCGTCCTTTACCCCTGGGGACTTAACGAATTATTTCTCTATCGGTCATTGGAGTCCCCGTGGAGGTACTCGCTCCAAGTGATCTCAACCTTGGCATTTCTTTGTGTATAGTTACAAAAACAAGAAAATTAATATATGAGTCGCGATAAATTATGCTTCACAGTTTGGAAAGAAAATTATAGTTGGGTATTTGGCTCTGGCTACGGTTGGATCGAGATGCCCTTACGTATATGAGTATCATAATAGCTCTCGATCAGATTAGGATACACTTAAACCTAACCTCTTAATTAAATTAAAGCTTTGGTCAACACCTTTGGCAGGAAAAATTAAAATGAAACAATTAACCAAAATGAAAATCTGTGAGAAAAACAAAATTGGGTTCCTCGCCAAAGGTTTTAGTTGAAACTTTTCTCCACTTTCTTCCCCGTCAAAGTCTAAAACTGAGATTTTCTGTCTTTTAGTAGGTTTTGGCGAGGCATGTGTGTCTTCGTCAAAACCCCCATCGCCCGTCCTCCTTATTGTTGTAGTGACCGTCACCCATGAAGACGTGTATTGGAGCCAAGAAAAGCATAAGTTGGTCGAAGACACGACCGAGTCGTGTCATTGTATTTTGAATGTGTGTGAGTGTTTTGTGAGGTATATTTGTTTATACATGGGGTATACTTGGGTGGTGTAGTTGGTTATCTTATTATACTAGATTGATAGTGAAGTTGGTTATGAAGAGACAAACTGACGTGACGTTGATGAATTCGGTTGTTATTACCATTGGCTATTACCACTAGCCCGAGGTCGGCAAGAAAGTCATACTCTCATGACGATGCAAATATCCAAGTTAGATTATTCCTTCCCTTGAAGATGGGACCCACCAACGGAAACGGGACCGTCTTTCTGTCGACATAGAGGTTACACATGTGTTTACATACAACTTTTAAGACCATTTTTTTTTCGTATTATATAAAATTAAATTGAAAATATCACATAGCATGAACACCTCATGCACTTACATGAATATTTTTTTGGTCTCAACATAAATGTCTGCTTAGAAGTTGCATCAATCACTATACTGTTTATGAATGAACATTATCTTCACATTTAAAATTATGCTTAATTGGTTATACTCAGAAGTTGAACAATTAAAATAAAAGAGGTGAACATTATATTTTTTGAGACAAAAAGAGCACAATGCAAACATATGTACTAGTTTAGTAAAGATTTAAACTCACAAGTCACAACTATATAAAACATAAATAACGTTAGTCGTAAGATTACAAACTATTTTTGTAAGACTATGCACACTGGGACGTAAAAACTCGGTCGAAGGCAAGGGGTGACCGACTTCACCATTGTGGTGTTTTGGTCAAATGTCGGTCGAGGAACA
This sequence comes from Artemisia annua, assembly GCA_014162995.1. Lineage (NCBI taxonomy): Eukaryota > Viridiplantae > Streptophyta > Magnoliopsida > Asterales > Asteraceae > Artemisia > Artemisia annua. The sequence continues at coordinate 53,259 of LBNU01022787.1, forward strand.
AACAAAAAGGCACAACTTTAAAGCAAAAAAAAACTTGGTCATCGACTGTGGCAATTTGGTCATGTCTGGTTATCGAAGAGAGAAAGCTAATGTGCCAGGGGATGACCCGGGTCACTATTGTGCCCGGCCTAAGTTTTAAACTTTTAATCATATGTTAGTTAGTGTAACTATTTTAACTAATCCCAAGCTAAAAGACAAAATACGGTTACGCGCCTTCATCATTTTACTTTGTACACTCCTCGAAGTCATCTCCACCCCAATTCGTTTATCACACTTTTATACTCATTCATTCACACCCGCAACCCCATTTCTATAAATAGTAATACACCTTCAACACCATGGATAACCAAGAAGAAACACAAGTCAAGAAACAAAAACTTGAAACAACAACAACAATGGCATCAAATGGTGAAATATTTGTCGTACCATTTTTTGGTCAAGGACATCTATTTCCTGCTATGGAACTATGCAGGAACATCTCATCACATAGTTATGATGTTACACTTATCATACCTTCACATCTTTCTTCATCTATCCCATCCACTTTTACCCAACAGTCAACTTTTATCCATGTTGCTGAGACTCCAGTGGAGTCTTCACCTCCTGAATCTGAGTCCGAAAAAGAGGGTCCTAGAGGGGGCCCACTAGAGGCGCAAAATAAGCAGATGGGTCATGGGATCAAGAAGATTTTGTCATCAAGATCAGAAGATAAGAGACCTACTTGTGTGATCATTGATGTTATGATGAGCTGGAGTAAGGAGATCTTTGCGGATTATAAGATTCCTGTTGTGTCTTTTTTCACTTCTGGTGCGACTTTTTCGGCTTTGGATTATGGACAGTGGAAGGCGAATGTAGGCGATATGAAGCCTGGTGAGACTAGAGAGCTTCCTGGTTTGCCTAAAGAAATGGCTGCTACTTTTGCTGATCTGAATAGAGGCCCGAGAGGGCGGCCTCAGAGACCCAACCGTCCTATAGGTGATCCTGCGAATCCAGATGGACATGGGCACGGGGGACCACCTGATAGGATGAGGTTTGGTGGTCGCGGAGGTGGACGGGGTGGCAGGGGAGGTCGTGGAGGTGGTCCACCTGGACCAGGTTCAAAGCCCCGCTGGGTGGATGAAGTAGATGGATCAGTTGCTTTGCTTATTAATACCTGTGATCATCTCGAACACGTGTTTATCGAATACCTTGGTGAACAGGCTAAGATTCCGGTTTGGGGTGTTGGGCCATTGCTACCAGAACAGTATTGGAAATCAGTGGGTACAGTTCTTCATGATTCGGAGATGAGATCAAATCATAAATCGAATTACAGTGAAGATCAAGTGTTCCAGTGGTTGGAATCGAAACCAATTGGATCAGTGATCTATATCTCGTTTGGAAGTGAGGTTGGACCCACTATTGATGAGTACAAAGAGCTAGCTAAAGCCTTGGAGGAATCAGACCAAGCTTTTATATGGGTGATCCAGCCGGGGTCGGGTAAGACCGGTATTCCTCGATCCTTCTTGGGGGCGACTAATACGGACACTGAGGAAGAAGAGGAAGGCTATTATCCAGAGGGTTTAGATGAAAAAGTTGGAAACAGAGGGTTGATCATCACTGGATGGGCACCGCAGTTGTTGATTCTGAGCCACCCATCTACGGGTGGATTCTTATCACATTGTGGGTGGAATTCGACTGTAGAGGCGATAGGGCGTGGGGTCCCAATCTTGGGATGGCCATTACGTGGTGATCAGTTTGACAATTCAAAACTGGTGGCTAATCATCTTAAGATAGGGTTTAAGATGTCAAGTGCTGTTAGTGAGGACGGGCGGTCAGGAAAGTTCACAAAGGATGATATATCAGCAGAAATTAAGAGGTTGATGACTGACGAAGAGGTGCATGAGCAAGCAAAGAAACTTAGCAAAGTATTTCAGAGTGGATTTCCAGTTAGTTCAGTGAAGGCATTGGGTGCTTTTGTGGAGTTTATTAGCCAAAAAGCAACCTGATTGATTAGCTTCGGGCAAAGAATTTACTCAATTGAGTGTGTTTTTTTCTATTGAATACTTTCTATACATGTATGCATAAATCAGTTATGATTTTTTTATACCAGATCGTAATGTATGTAGTTTGTTAACTGAAATGTATGCTTTAACTTGTTTGTAATAATCAGTATTAGATTACTAATGCAGTGTAAAGATCTCTGCAAAAAATGTTGAACTAACATATTTTGAATCTTCCTTCACGTCACACTGGCTAAGAAACTAATATAGTCAAAGCAATTCATTAGCAACCCAAAGTGTTGGCTGGCAAAGCTTTCACCAAATCTAGTACGAAACAGGGAAATGGACCTCCAGAAGTCCCCTATTTTTGCCAAATTTGGAAATTGTTAATGTAGTGCCATACAAGTATAATACTAATGATTTTATAAATGAGAACTTTTTTTTTTTTCCCTAAACTGTAACTTAAAGCATACTCTTGTGAAGACCCAGCAACAAGGTAAAGGAGCTAAAGCTATATATTGGTTCTGAACCTAATATATAGATGTCACATTTTTTGTTTGTCCATATTAAGGCCTTAAGGGCCGCGTTCATTCCATACTTGAACATATACAAAAACTGTGTAATAAGTAGATCACTTGCCCTCCTGCTTTACCGAATCTTAGATACAACTAACAATCCACTGTTTATTCATTACCAACTACCAAGATCAACCAAAGTATTGTATCAAGATGTCTAACGTCTAAACAGATACCAAATGTACAAATGAAATAAACTTATCATAGAAATGATATATGAAAGACACAGAATACACAAATTTGAGTTGACTGAATACTGAAATTGGTTTAACGGTGGAGATTTGTTTCCTATATTCGACAAATTATTAATGCACTTATTATTTACTTGATCATTTTGAGACGGTCAATTCAGGAGTAAAAATTGGTCTGAGATTTATTGTGGAGACGTTTTTGGTTTTTTTTGGTGATAAAAGCTTTGGACTTTGTTTTGTTTTCCTTTATTTTGTGTGGATGTGCAGGTTGTTTCTGCTTATAGTTGTCTTTGGTTGCAGCTCTTGTTTCCTCAGATGAGTTTTAATTAGTTATATTTTGCTTGGCTGTTGACCAACCTATATGACAAATCAAATTATAACATCAACGATTATCAAATACATGATGAAACATTGTGTATAAACTAATAACAAAATGGAGGTAGGTGACTTAGTCATATACTGCATCTATATTAAAGAATAAAAATTTGTTTGAAACATGCAGGTGTGGGAGACAGCATTACATTATGTCATGCAATACAATTAGTTTATTTCTATATGACTCAATGCACATTGGGAACATAAATAATGTATGTATTTTAATGAATTCATCATCCAGTTGAATCTTCTGATGAAGGATATGAATCCTTTTCCTCAAGTGTATTCACTGTATGTATATTTTTACTGATAAACAACAAAATAAACATCAGTTTTAACAATACTGGGAATTTTCACATTTTATGCATGTGCAACTCACAGATGTCCATAATATCTGATACCCGTGGAATATGGTAGGTTCTGGATAGGTTGGACAGCGCTTTAAGGTAAGTACAAGAGAGGTCGAAGGTGGAGTGACATGTGTTGATCCTCGAGCGGGTGGAGCTTCTAATATATATTAAATTGACTTCTTGTGTAAATTTGTTTGATTAAAGAATACAAAATATCAGTCGACACTAGTTTTGGATCTCCACAACTCCACTACTACTTACTCCCTTCACATTTAGACCACCTTTCTATAAGCATACACCACAGCATCTGTTTGATAACAAACCCAGATAAAAAAAAGAAAGTTGAAATAACAACTATGGAAGGAGCAGGTGAAATTCTAGTAGTACCATTCTTTGGGACGGGTCACCTCAACCCAGCTATGGAACTCTGCAAGAACATCTCATCTCATAATTACAATGTTACCCTCATCATCGCTTCTCACCTAGCATCATCCATCCCATCCACCTTCACCGATCACTCCCCCTTCATTCATGTAGCTGAGATCTCTGACACACCACTACAGACCCCTGGATCTGCAACAGAGGCTCCGCCAAAAGGGGACCCGCTTCACGATCAAAATGAGCAGATGGGCGAGGGAATCAAATCGTTCCTTTCCACTGGATCTGAAGTTAAGCCCATTTGTGTTGTGCTTGACGTCATGATGAGCTGGAGCAAAGAAATTTTTGTACATCACGAGATTCCGGTGGTATCTTTCTTCACTTCCGGTGCAACATTTTCCGCCCTGGATTACGGAAAGTGGAAGGCGCAGGTAGGAGACATGAAGCCCGGTGAAATCCGAGAACTTCCCGGGTTGCCTAAAGAAATGTCCGTCAGTTTTGAGGATCTAAGCAACGGTCCGAAAGGAAGACCGGGCGGTGGTGGTCATCAGCGTGGACCAGGCACCAAGCCACGTTGGGTGGATGAGGTAGACGGCTCAGTGGCCTTGCTTATTAACACTTGCGACAATCTCGAGCGTCTATTCATCGACTATATTGCTGAACAAACTAAGCTTCCGGTCTGGGGTGTAGGACCGTTGCTACCAGAAAAGTATTGGAACTCAGTGGGTTCCCTCCTTCATGATTCTGAGATGAGATCGAATCACAAATCAAATTATACAGAGGATCAAGTGTTCCAATGGTTGGAATCAAAACCAACTGGATCAGTGATCTATATCTCGTTTGGAAGTGAGGTTGGACCCACAATGGATGAGTACAAAGAACTAGCCAAAGCCTTGGAGGAATCAGACCAGTCTTTCATATGGGTGATCCAGCCTGGTTCAGGTAAAACCGGGATCCCCCGATCCTTCTTAGGGGCGGCTCAAACTGAAACCGATGAAGAAGAAGGGTACTATCCTGAGGGTTTGGATGTTAAAGTTGGGAACAGAGGTTTAATCATCACTGGATGGGCACCACAGCTGTTGATTCTGAGCCACCCATCTACAGGCGGGTTCTTATCACATTGCGGGTGGAACTCCACTGCAGAAGCAATAGGGCGCGGGGTCCCAATCTTGGGATGGCCGATCAATGGTGATCAGTTTGATGTCGCAAAACTGGTTGCCAACCATCTTAAGATAGGATTCGTGATGTCAAGTGCTAATAATGACAATGGAAAGCCCGTAAGGTTCGACAAGGATGATATAGTGGCAGGAATTGAGAGATTAATGACTGATGAAAACGTGCATACACAGGCAAAGAAACTTAGCAAAGAATTTGAGAGCGGATTTCCAGTGTGTTCAGTAGATGCATTGGGTGCTTTCATGGAGTTTATTAGCCAAAAAGCAACCTGATTAGCTTCACAAACTAGATTTGTGTAAGCTTATGTATAAATAAATCATCTGTGAGTTTTTCATAACATAAGAAGTTTGTGTGCTCAAAAGGATGTGGGCTTTGCATTAGTCAGCTATTTTCAAGTTTCAAGTTTTTTATTCATTTTCTAAAGAAATGGAACAATCTACTATGTTTTCGCAGTAGATCCTAAATATGTCCATAGGACAAAAAGAATTACACAACCAGACTGCACTTCCTGAGAACATACTGTTACATACTTACATACGCGTCTTGAAAGGCTTGAAGCTCTTATGCTTATGGTTTTTCTAGCAAACCTGCCAAGAGAAAAAAAAATGAATTTCAGAACGAAATGAGTATCAGTAAACTAATAATGATAATTACATTCTAAAGTAACAAAATGCATTGGACTCGTCATAGAAATGGGACCATCACTTTCAATAAATTTAAAACAACAGAAGCAAGTTGCTGTTAATTACTTTTCCCCAGTATACAAGTAGAGTTTCCAATGCTATAAATCAGTATCCAATTACCCTGAATGATCAATATGATTAGTTGAGAGTGCATATATGCTATCCTGTTATCATCTTATGGCACAAGTACACAATTTTGGCACCATTAACATCAAAGTTTAAAGCGTGAAATTCAGCACAAATGTTGATACCAGCTGCTTTTGTGTTGATCATTGTCGAGTTATTGCTGCATTATTGAATGAACCTGAATTTCTATTATAAAAGGAGAGTAAAAACTAATGATGTAGCATCCCCATTAATCTCTAAATCACTAAATAGGTAAACAGGATGATGTCAATTAACAATAAGCAAGCCTGGAGTGTACATGCATCGTATCACTTCCATAACATTGTATTTTGTCACGATTAGCCCAAGTAGAGGAAGAGTGTCTCTAAATAATAAGCAATTACCAATTTTTTATGTTTATTTACCCCTTTTTACCCGAAATCTAATCTGGTACACTTACACCAGATTAGGAACATGCAGCTCCCAGCAGTTGTAAGTTTGTAACAGATATCAGGCCGAGTCAATGTGAGTTCATGTCATCCCCGTCCTGACAACTTTAAATTTTCGTGCTGGCTATTTCAACTTTGATTGATTAGGAAACATATAAAACCAGCATCAGTTCTAACTGATCATATTTTTGGTCCTACAGTTTGGTTAATTACCTATGTTTCTCTAAACCAGGCTTAAAACTCTTTTTGCATCATATAGTATTACTTTTCTGGATCAACAGCCACCATACGCAATTCTTTAACCAAACCGCTATGTGTCTTTGTTATTATTATAAAAAACATATATATATACTCTTTCATAAATATCATGCCAGGAGACCATTAGTAAATAATATCCTTTACACCTACTCAAAAACTGCTCTCCATCCTTAACAACATGCTCGAAAAACTTGTTGATATAGCTACATAATAATAAGGTTTTTGATTATCAGCTTATAATTTCAAATACCTTGTCCTAAATAATACAAACCATAAAAGGATACCCAACGAGCAATAGTGCAATACCTGCAACAGTAAGGTTGTTATATTGTTGTGAGGCCAGGCTACTACAATAACCAGCAGGGCCGTCCCATCGATTTGGGGGGCTTGGTGCAAATTCACAAATGAGGCCCCCATAATTCATGTCTTTCACTCTTTTTGTATGTGGCCCAAAGTTTGTCTTTTATTTTTTGTATGTGGCCCGGTTCAAGTTTGATAATATTTAACAAAGAAACTAAAAATTCAAAACGTTTATATATAAAACTATAAATACTAATGGATGTATACTAAATTGGGGCCCCTTACAAACTGAGGCCCGGTGCGGTTGCACCACTTGCACATGCTAATCGCCGCCACTGATAACGAGCACATATTATTGGTAGATAAATAATAGGGCTAATGACGATCTAACTTGTCGATTTTTGTTGTTCCATGTATCTTATTTTTTGCTATTAAAACACAACGCATTCAAATTTCGACCTTTGGGTGTATTTTGTTCATGTAAAATGACCATTTTACCCTTCGAAATTTGAAAAAATTTGCGTGTATTTTGTTGATGTAAAATGACCATTTTACCTTCGAAATTTGAAAAAAGTAAGGGTAAAATAGTCACAAAATACACACTGACGTCGAAATTTTGTGCTTTAATTCCGGAAAAAAAAAATAAATAAATAAAAAATACTAACAACAAAATTATACCTACATATGTATGCTCGTTAAACTGAACTATAATTGTAAGTGAGTGAGTGCGTGTATATAATATATATCCATATAAAATGTGTGTGTTGGAGAGGTAGGATGTACCGTATAATTGAAAAATATTCCGGTTACCGGATTGATGACATTAGCCGGCGTGTTGGCCGGAGTGTGCGATAGAGAACCAGACAACACGTGATTTAAAAAAATATCTTAAACGGAAATTTACGAATTGTTTATAGTTGATTTTTAGGCCTTGACGTAAAAAGGGGGAACCACCTTTGGGTATTTTGGCGTGTGGAAATCCAAAAATTAAATAATTTTATTAAAATCACATATGTTTCCATTTATCGGAAGAGATCCGGTAAGAATTTCTAGTCACACATTTCAAATAAGGGAGAGATTTTCAAGAGAATATGCATCTATTTTAATAGGTGCATCTGAAATGTGTGGTTGTAATTTCTTCTTATCTTTTTTATTTTAATATTTATTCTCATTTGATCCCCCTCCATTTATCTCAAAATAAATATTTATCTCAAAATTTTAAGACGGAAGAAGTAGCATTTTTTGGGATTGTTTGCAAAGTTTTTATAATCAAACTGGCTAGCGAACCGATTGTCTTACTGGTCTGGTTCAAACAGTCAGTCCGGACCCTTTTCTCGAGCCCCAGTTCAACCGGTTTTCAAAACGATTACTCCTTTATTGTTTGTCAAAGTTATTTGGGTATGTTTGTTTAAGGGCGAGAGTCAAAATCTTTGCTTTGTATTAATGTTACGAATAATCAAATTTCAAATCTTATGTTGATGTGATACATTTTGTTGACACTATATTAATAATTAGGGTTTTACTATCAATGCCTTTTGGCTCATTTTTTACATACTTTACCTTCTTGCCTACTTATTTTTACAATACAATATAGTGTTTTATTAATTTATGCTTCGTATTTTCTGCCACTCTAATAATTTTAACTTATTAAACTTTATATTTTATAAAATAGAAAAATAAAAAATAAATAGAAAAACCAAAAAAACATGAGTAAGTATTATTGGTACTTTAAAAGGGTACAAATAACCCATCCTTAATAATTATTAAACGACTCATGGCACGTTAATCCAAAATTATTATTCCGTATTGTATCAAGATCGAAATTTAAATACTTCTTTATGAAAAGAAAGTCATCTAACTCGATACTAACTTAAAAATAAGTTGTTGTTTTTTTTTTAAAAGGCAACAACTTAAAAATAAGCTTTAAAATTGCTGAAATAACTAGCTTTCCTTCAATTTTTATTTTTAGTTACTTATTTACCAGTATCATATTATATCAAATTAAAAATCTAATAAAAATACGCACAGAAATAATTTTTAAGATCATAATATTAAACGTAATCCAAGATATATGACATGACTCTAAAAAAGTCCTTTATTGTAGATTTGTACACTTTCAAAAATAATTGACACACTCTATTTGTGCATTAAATATTTGTACAGTAGTAATTTGTACATATAAGTGTCCCAATAACATTTTAGAGTGTGCAAATCACCTCCCTTTTACTATTTGTAGTCCTAAAGACTACCTTTAATAAACGGTGCGATGAACCTTGTATGCTCGCCGTTTCAACGTGGACGGTTCGTCACGTCTTGTCGTTGCTCGCCGCCGCCAACCCCCCACCACCACGTCTTGTCGTGGCTCGCCGTTCAGCACCTCGCCGGGAAAACGAAGCAGAAAGGACAACACTTTGGCAGGTTTTAACCGTTGGTGTTGCCAAACGTATATAATTGATTTATTATTATTATTATTATTATTATTATTATTATTATTTTAAATAAACACACTTTTACACTATAAATAACACCTATTTTAACTAAAATTTTCACACTTAATCCCTACAAAAATCTGATATGGCTTATTTGCTGACACATACCATCGATAAAATTATAGTTTTAATTGATAAACTAACTGAGGAGTATACCGTTCGTCAGGAAGCGTTGATCGACTTAGCCATGCAATTTGACAAGGCATGTGAAGCTAAGGATGATCTGAGAAAAACATGCGAGAAATATGACATTCCGACAGAAAATCGTTTTCAAATAGAGACTATTTTAAACGAAGAATCTTCAAAAGATTACGAGATGCATAATGCTCTATTTAGAAAAGCGGAGAAAATACAAGAACAAATCAAGCTAAGTTTATTTGGCTACATGAGAAATACAATTAGGACAATTGTATTTTAAATTTCTTATTGTAATTTTAAATTTCGTATTGTAACTTTTACTTTTAAATAAATGAATGCAATTTTAGTTTGTATATTTTCGCAATAGTTTGAAGTTAATTTGATAGACTCCAATGGTTATTTGCCCTTATAAATACCCTTTTACCATTATTCATTTTCTCACACAACTTTTTTTCAAACTCTCTCTCAAGTATAATACAATATAAAAGTTGCATTCATTTAGTTCAAACATAACCCTTTACCATCATTCCAACGGCTATGAACCAAATGAGTAATAAAATTGACATTTTTTAAACTTTTATAGTGTATGAAACAAACAAGTAGAAGGAGCTCGCCGCGTTGCGGCGGGGCTTTCACCAAATTTGGCAAACTCTTTTTAACCTCGATATGTCATTGTTCGCTTAAAGTTTCGGGCTCTCTTTGTTCGGTTATATTTTATTATTAAAACATTGCTAGATATGTAATATATGCTAAATTTTAATTATTTTAATTTTTTTTTAAAAAAGCGCACGTATATTAAAAGTATATTAATATTAGATTTTTTATTATTTTTTATTTTATTTTTTGTTGTAATGAGGACGCGTTTCTAGCGGTGTAAATCGTTAGGTATTTGTTAAATTTTTTGTAAATAAACTTTGCTATATAAACAAAAGAATCACATATAAATTTTTATAGTGTTGTACATCTTTGGCTCTTATAGTTTTAAAAAAGTGAAGGATAATTTTTAAAGTTATTTGATAGGTTAATGGTGCATTTTAAAAATGTTTTATTTAAAAACTATACATATATTAAACTTCAAACTTTTTTTATAAAACCGTACGCACGTCAAAAACATATCAATATTGGGCTTGTTTTGTTCGTTATCGAGAGACCTATTTGGCAGTAATTTTTTTATTCAAGAAACGCTAGAGATTTGTTAAATATTCAGTAAATAAAGTTTGTTATATAAAAAAGTCGTAAATATTAAGAAGTTCAGGGTGTGTTTTGTAAATTTTATTTTTTTTACTAATATTATATGGGGCACGTTGCCCTATATCTCCCTCTATAGTATATAGAGTGAATAAAGTGTACATATTAATCGTATTCACATTCGAGCTATGTTAAATTTTTCACATAAGTTATATCACGTTCAAACAAAAATATTTACATTTGAAGAAAGTGCTACTTTGAATTTAAGCTTTTATATGCGCATATATTACATGTATGGAATCGGTTCTCAAAATAATCGTTACTATCTACAGGATCACTCTATCATTTCATTATATGCTAATATAATCATGATTCGGTGTTTCCATTATACCTTTTCTTCTCGTCTAAACATATATTGTCGAAGACAAAATGGCAACTTTATATATCATGTCTTTGAGATTAAATATTAAAATTACAACACAAGATCTACCGTCGTGAATTGCTTGCGAGTCACATATACATAAATCGATCACATTTAATCGTTAGAAACCGAATCAAATACAAAATACATTCGTCGTCACAGCCATATACAAGGGTGTGCGAAATGTGCTACCGCACAAGGCCTCAAATTTTTAAAGGCCTGAAAATATACACCACGTTATATATTTGAGGCCTCAAAAGTTGTGAAAGCTAATCAAGTTAATGTCGTATATAACAATATATTAGTTAAAACTTAAGATAGATCGTCAAAATACTACAGTATGTATTTGGTCTCAACTAAAGGTGATCATCGATCGAAAACCTGACCAGACCGAGACCGAATTCGACCAAAACCATAGACCGATGACCTGACCGAATGTGTTCGGTCCGGTACGGGTTGGTCCGTTTCGGTCCAAGAAGGCATAACGGTCGGTTTTTACGTAAGACCGGTCCGGACCGAACCAAGACCAAAATAAGGAAAATGATGGGACCGAGACGGACCGATGGTCCTTCGGTTCAGTCGGTTTTCGATCGGTCCCGGCCAGTTTTTTCGGTCTCGGTCAGTCTTGGGTTTGCGATGCTCAGCCCTAATCTCAATAGTTGGTATAATATATACATTTGACCATCGTATTTAGTTATCATATAATATTTCACACATGACATCCGTTTGCTCAGCTATTGCACTGTTCGTCGTAATAATTTAAAAAATATTAATATAGGTTTAAAACATATAATCCTAACCTTTCATCAAAATATAAAATGACCAAAACTAGGATGTCAAATATTGCAATGTAATTATTTTTCCGAATCTAACTCCTTGGTGGCTTGATCTAAACGAGTAAAAAACTGAAAACCAAGCACACATGTTTTGCCAAACAACGGTTATGGGACCCACAACGTTCATGGTAGATAATATATTAGTCAAATCTTAGAAACTCGATATAACCATAGTCATAATTGACAACTTTACAGAATAAGATCCCACCGTCTGTCTACCTCCATCATAATACAATCATTTTTCTTCAATCTTGATTTTAAGTTTTTGGGATCATATGATAATCATTTAACAAGTGTCAAATCATATTCATATTATTCATGTGTAAGTTCTATATCGTATATATATATATATATTCTTTTTTAAAAGTTTCATGTTTTTGTCATTCATATGATGCCATGATCACCTGTCTTTGATTTACAACTGTTGATAGTCTTTAAGGTTAATGGGTTATGTGATTTGTTTGTTACTTAGATTTTTTTTAACATGTTTGTTTCTTAGATTCGAGATTTGTGTTATTATGGTTATAGTTTGACTTTTGAAAGTTTATATTAGCATGATGTACAAGCATTTATATACTTATGTTGAGGTTTGTTCAATAATAATGTGTGAATAATATACCCTTTATGTTGTATATTGTGAGATAGTTAGTTGCCGTTCTAAAAAAAACTGTCCACTTTCAATATGTTTACAGTTTAAGCAAAATGGGACCATAATGGAAAAGATTTTGAAAGTAGATAATAAGTGTGCGATAACCAAAACTAGAAAGTTGGACATTAAAATCGGGATGGAGGGAGTAATTGATAGCTAAATTGGGTTTTCATTAATAAATTCTGGGGTTTGTTTCTTGATTTCCAAGATTGGATAGTGTGGTTATAGTTTGAATTTTGACGGTTAATGTTAGCATGATGTACTAGAAGTTATATTGTAATTTTGTGAATTATAACGTGTGCATATTTTGCCTTTATGCTCTTTAATTGAGGGGTAAGTGGGTTTATGTTCATAAGTGGATTAAGATCTGATTGTTTCTTTTGTCAAGCTTCCATTTTTGACCTTGGTAATTGTTTGACTTTTATTAAATTCAATGTAAGGATGATATTTAAGAAACGTCTGTTTAGGTAATAATAACAATGGGGTTCCTTTTTGACTAAAGTATTCATTTTTATGAAACAGGAAGTGGTCTAATTCCAAACTTGGTAGGCAAAATAGTGAGCTAGTTCCAGTTTGATAATCTGTTTATTCGATTCCACGAAAAAGTTCTGAGATTTCATAAAGTTTTGTGTAGTCTTGGTTACATAATCTGTGTGGATAGATAAAGAGAGATGGGATCTTTTCTTGGACATGTGGTTCCAGGGACACTGTTTCTTGTGGTTGGAGTATGGCATATATGGTGCTCGGTGGTACGTTATGCATCAAATCCAGATACGTTTCGTGTTAAAGTTTGGAACCCTGTTCCTGGTTTTAATGGGAAGTTGAAGTATTTGGAGCTCTATGTTATAACAGTTGGAGCTTTTATTGATATGTGTATAGAGCTTTTGTATTCGACCCATCTTAAGTTCTTTGTTAAGGGCGTTTTGAACCCACATCATATGAATGATTTTGAACATGGTGGTATGCTTTTGATGTTCTTCGTTTTCGGTGTTGTTGCTTTGCTCTCCGAAAAGACCAGGTCAGTTTTCATATTGCTAGCTTATACTTTTCATTGTGAAATACTGCTGAGAAGTTGCCATCAAAACTTAGGATCCTTGTCACGCTTTATAAAGTTTAGAATCCCTGAGAATTTTAGGTGCCATTACTTTATTTTACGTGAAACATTTATACATATCTCAACGGAACATGTAGACAGTAATATGGTATAATTACCTGCCTTGCTTGTATGTCAAGTTAGGGAAGAACGCAGAAAATAAATGAGACTAAGTGGGACCAACTGTTGTATCAATGTTTCACTTGTGTTTCTCTTTTGTTAAAATCAATATCATGTTATATAAGTGTTACATCATATATGTACGTATATGTACGCGCCAAGCACGTTAGTTCCTGCTTTTCGTACAAATCACTGATAGGTTTTGCATTTGTCAGCAAATCTTTGTATTTGAGTATCTTACTTGCAAATCTTGATAATATAAATATTTGAGTATCTTACTAGCAAATCTTTGATAATATAAACAAGTTCCTTCAAATGTTAATATCGTATCTGTGAAATATCCTAGGTGCTTGCAAATCGCATTCGGTCATACTTTTGGTACAAATGCTTTATGTTTTTGCATTTTTCAGCAAAGCTTTGAGGGTGTTTGGGAATGCTTATTTAAGTGCTTATCTGTTTTCTTCTAAAACAAGTTAAGCTGTTTAGTAGGTGTTTGGAAGAAACTTGTTATCTACTTATTTCAAAGTAAATAAGCACTTTAAAATTAAACAGATTGCTTCATGCTTATTTTCAAAACAGATAAAGCACTTCTAAATAAGCATTCTTGAAATACCCCCTTTATACTTTTTTTTGGTTGCTTTTTTTAATTTATTTTTGAGTATCATCTATGAAAATCAAACAAATTAGAATCTGCAGCACACCCTTATTGTTAGCACACTCAGTTATTAAATATTTTTATTTTTTTGTATACAAGTGTATAAAGATCTTTATCAAAGTTAATCATGTCTTTTGACTTCTTTTGGTCAATTTTCAGTTTTCTTCCCTTACCCGAAGGCGCCCTATGCTTGATATCAGCAGCAGCATTATGTGCAGAGTATCTTTTATTCTTTTTTCACTCAACAACACACCAAGGGCTGGAGGGTCACTACCATCTTATCCTTGTTCTACTCGTAGCCCTTTGCATATTATCCGTTGTGACTGGAGCCATCATGCCTACGAGTTTCCCTGCTGATCTGTGCAGTGGCATTGCTATAACCCTTCAAGGTCTATGGTTTTACCAAACCGCCTTCACCCTCTACGGGCCCATGATGCCAGCTGGATGTAAGGTGGAAGAGAATGAGGTCACATGCGCATCACATGATCATGAGGTTCATGGGGTGTTGCTAGCTAATGTACAGCTGTTTGGGCTTGTCTTCTTGGTTCTTGTTGGCGCTGTGGGGTCTTATATTTTTGCAGATAAAAGATCCGGGAAGAGTGAGTATGGAATGGTTCAGATGAAACCTCTTGATGGATTTCATGAGCAGTTATAAAGAGTTTTCCTTTTTTGAGTCAAAGTTTTTGCTTTTTGGAGGTGTAGATTTGACCTTCTTAGTTTGTACCATCTAGTAACTATTTTTTATTGAATTTTAAATCGATTAAACCAAATCGGTGCTGAGGTAGAATGAATATTATACACGCCCATATCATTTGGATCTTGTACTTTTAATTACTTGGTATATGATATAATGAATGATTTAGTCCTTCAGGACATCGGGTTTTATAAACGTCGGCCAAGAACTTGTTTTGGGCAACTCGACCAATGGCAGTTTGGTTTGGCCAATCACTCAGTTTGCGTGAATGGTGGACACTCCTATCCCCATAATTATTCTCGTATGAAAAAGTGTTTTTTTTTTTTTTTTTTTTTCGCTGTTTTTTAGAATTTATTCATTTATTTGTGAGTTATATCTCAATGTTAATAACTAAACCATTACTCGCTCCATTCGAAAATATTCCCCATTTCCATTTCAGGATGTCCAATAATAATAGTCAGACAATAATTTTGGGAGGAAGAAAGTAGTCCCTTTACTTGATCAAAGAAAAATAATTGGACCAGTATTGCCTTGTATATTGATGCTCATTAGTTCTAGGATGTCAAATTCTAGCCGGAAACTAGGAAGACCGATATGCAAAAGATGGTCCGAACGCAGAGACTAGTAGGTAGTATTAAAAAGAAAAGCAAACATTGATAGACGTATGGTAAACAACATTTTCTATTTAATTCTTGTATGAAACTTATGCATTTATCAACTAACAAGATACAAGCCAAACAATATTAGTTACATCAGATAGTCTAACATGACATTTGTAAATTGCAACCACAACACCTTATTCAATTCTCAAATAATATCAAAAGTTCAAAACCATATGGTAAACACAAAGGATTTCAATAAGTGACAATGGATTCTATAAGCTCGTGAAGTGGGGCCAGCTCCTTCTTGTCAATCAACGAAAACTCCTGTGTACAAAAGATAAATGTTTCAGGAAAAAGGTGGGTTGACTAGTGAAAAGGAAAGAGGAAACAGGCTCTCGATGAGTGTGGAAACTTACACATGTAAAGAGTATGAAATGCTTGAAACATGTGTTTAGATGGGCTTCCTCTTTAAGACTCACGATCTTCTGAAAATGTGTATGGTAGATATGAGCATATACACGAAACAAGCGTTTAAAAATCGTTTTCACGACGTCCCTGAAATTGGCTGGAAATGGCGCTCCTGCAAAGTAATTAAAAGTGTGTGTTAAGATTTACAACCCAAGAGGTACGGAATAGAGGTGCTGCTCATTTAATTAGTAAAATAAATCTAGGATTAGCTACCCCAAACTAGTGATCGCTATGAAAATGCACATCCAAACACCACCAAAATTGTTTATGACAAGAATGCACTATGGACACAAACTAAAGACGAGAAATTACCAAGCCTTTGAGGAAATATAGATTCATCATCCAACTGTGACTCAATCCAATCCATCAAGAACTCAACATATTTTGGAGCTGAAACTTCAATAGGCTTCTTAATCTGTACACCATCTGCCCATCGGTATTCATACCTGTAAATTTAATTTACATAAATTTAGGAATTCTGCTTCTTCATGAATAGAATAGCGTTGATTATACTATTTGGTAAATCAGTTGAAGTGTCTAACACTAACTTTGGCAGTTAACAACCCAGTAATTATTAACGGTCCAAGGGTAGCAAAACCAACCCTAACAAAGCAGTATGCTATATAGTTAACCTTTCAACACATCATGCTATGACAACAAGTCATGGATCCACCATGCCTATTAAAGCTAAATTAAAACTATGGTAGAACATTTGTAAAAGCTAATCACGTAACTGCACCACCAGGTCACTAGAAAAGTAGAAAAAAGTTGTACTCTGAACTTTATAATATAAGAGATGACGTGATTGCAAAAGTAGTAGTATATTGGTAAGACGTACTTGGGACCCGCAGTCATAGTTGGGCAAATCTCCGGTGTACAGAACTCAGTTAGGGTGCCATAAAGAAGATTCACCTGATTGAAGAAATCCACAGCTGAAATCAAAGATCAAAATTCAAAAGTCAAACCACCTTCATTTAGCTTCATATAACACAATTCATTGCTTTAATCTACATAATATATGAGCTGTTCTATGATACTGGGACCATTTTTAGGGAAACATTATAGACGAACAGACGGGTAATTCACATTATTAAGAATCTAATAATGCTAAAGTATTCAGGATTAAACGTTGTATTCTGTTACATATTTCTACCCATGCTAGAAAGAAAAAAGAGGAAAGGAGATTAACTGTTGACAGCAAGCCATTCATTTATATCCTCCCCAGGAGGAAGTCTCACGGCTTCCCTGAGGTTTCCACTACCCAAAGTAGCATCAATATGTTGCCTTAGCTGTGCCCCCTGTGCAATAAAATGAAGTTTCTAAGTATTTCCACATAGTTAAACGATCATAAAGGCAATATATATAAGTCTATTTTACAAGTTCTCATATACTAGTTGATTATAGAGCAAGTGTACATAGTGCACGTATATACTAACGCACTTGCACATAGCAGAACAGTGAAAACATAGGGGATCCACCGCCAAGATTACCGGGGATATGAGAGAGAAAAATAGAGTATAACCTTACTGCCAGAAGGTGCACTCTTTTTTGGACGAAATGTCCTCTGATTCCTGTCAAAATCGCCACAATGTTAAACAACTATATACTAAAAGTTTGTTCATGTTCAATATTATGGCTAACAGAACTTTACAATGTTAATCATAAAGAAAGAACAAACATCTAAAGCATAAACAGTAGATTCATGGTTACCAACTGTTCGTAGGCCTTTTGTAGCTAATACCATTAGCAATCTAGAGGTCTACAAATTTATTTACTCAAACATCTTCACAACGTTCCTAAATGCATAGCAACTACTTGATGTGAATATATCACTTACACAAATAATTGTATCTACACGCAACAGGGATGTGATCATTGTAAGTTCGAAACTGTATTCAGGAAGTGATCAACATACACACAAAGGCTTCCTCTAATATACAAAAACTAAACGTTCTTTTAAACCAATTCATCCTCAAACTTGGACTTGTACACGATAAAAATCTTATTATAGTGTAAAACAATAACTCAACAACCAAGTTGTAATAAATCGAATCAGGCTCTCAGAATCCAACATTTAAAATCACTTTTCGGACTACTCTAACATCTCTATAATCCTATAGTGAGCTAAAAGCCAGTGATAATTTTTTAAAAATTTGATCAATACCCATCAACACCCAATTCATTTTTTTTCTGTTAGTATACTCAAATTCAATCTAAAGACACAAACTTTAATCAAAACAACAATAAATAAAACATACCCAGATCAAGAAAGTCAACGGAATGCAATAAATCATTTAAACCAAGATTAACAAACAGAATAAATGATTAAAACCCATGAAAATAAAGATGAAAAAAAGGTGGTCTTGCCTGCCAAGACCGAAGAGGCTCATGACTGACTGAGTATGAAGATCGCACACAGAGGTGATGTGATGATGATTATGTAAAAGTTTTTTTTCTTATTGAAAAGGGTGCAAAAGGGTTGTCACGCACTATGATCGCATCCAATACGCACTTTGTCTATTGACAAGTGTGTGTGTTTTGTTTTTAAGTGTGTGTGTATATTTTTTCAGATCTAATTCGTATTTGTGAAATTATTTAATTAATTAATGGATTCTTAATCATGGTGTTTATTTTAAACTAGCTTATAGACCCGTGGAATCCACGGGATTTTAGAGGGTTTTTGATTAAAAAAATGTAAGTACATGAATAAAGTAAGAAAGAACAACGAACGTAAACGCTATGAAATTTTCTTGTAACGTAACAATAAGTTATAAGTGAATGATAGTACAAATACAATGCTTGTAAATATCAATGGTTCTCCCTGTTCATTGCCTCGTGACCTCCAATTTGCTTGTCTTCAAAAGCAAATGTATTTAGTAACCATTGTAACACTTCAACAAAAGGTCCATTATGTGAAGACCTAATAAGCCGGCTAAACTAAGTAACCAACAGTTATAAATTAAACTAAATAAAGGAAGGGTC
The DNA here is from genome assembly GCA_014162995.1 of Artemisia annua. Lineage (NCBI taxonomy): Eukaryota > Viridiplantae > Streptophyta > Magnoliopsida > Asterales > Asteraceae > Artemisia > Artemisia annua. The sequence continues at coordinate 72,413 of LBNU01022787.1, forward strand.
TTCCACAAATATTTAATGATGTCAAATAATATGAAGTAACACCTCATTGAAAGCTATTCAGAAATACATTACGTACAAAGGAAATCCTTTTTCTATTCTTTTTATTATAGATGGAGCCGTAAGGCTCTAAATCTACATGAAGCCTCAAATATAAAAAATTATCTTGGATAAGAGCTTTGATTACAGCATAATTTGACTGATCTACATATACCATAAACAAACTTTACTCTAGAATAACTCATCAAGTTCTCGCTTTAATGTTTGGTATAGTTTTCAATTATTCAATTTTACCCGAACCATTTTGACCCATTACCTTACATGACCCATCCATTTCCACCCGTAGTATCCGGGATAAAACATAAAGCTTGTGCAAATGAACTTAAAACGTCACTGGCGTAAATGTTTAAAACTGCACTTTTGTAGCAGTCACAAAAAGACCCAAACAACCCTTCAAAACATAAGTTTTAAGCAGCCCAAACATCCCTTAAAACTTCAGTAAGTATACTCAAACACCCATTTTAAACTTCAATTTTAAATCTGACTTAAACAATTAATAAAGTGCGTTTGTTTAGCAAATCGAGGCACCCCTTAATAAAAACCATTGGCGTTGTTTCAGAAAGCATAACAAAATTAGTAGATCAAAACCAGTGAGAAATGAATATACTAACCATGTAAATAGCCTCTTTACTCACAACCACATGAGATTGATGGTCTGCTTCTTCTGCATTATCCAACTCATTTGATCAGTTATGCTATATCTAGTTATGTTATATCTTAATACAGGTCAGAGAAAAAAAGTGTGTTTAAAACACGGTTCAATGAGTTCAAAGTTGCCACTATTTTAAGGTATATAAGGCCTATATTAAAAATTCGATACACTAATTCATTACATTAACTAATACTAAAACATCCAATACACTAATGTAAATAATGGGGTTACACAGGTCATATTTCTAACGTGTAACCTAATGCTTACATCACTATAAAAGGTGATAATATTATTGCATTCATAATATTATTATTGATAATAGTTACTAATCTATATTACGTTAAAATGGAGTAATAGCCCATGCGGGTGAGATGACAGTCTTGTGTCACATAAAATTATCCGTCTTGACTTAAACCGTCATTTTGGGATTCACTCGACCCGCCTTTTTTACTATTGGTCAACATAGCTTATAGACCCATGGCATCCACAGGATTTTAGAGAGTTTTTGATTAAGAAAAGGTAAGTACGTGATTAAAGTAAGAAAGAACAGCGAACGTAAACGCTATGAAATTTTATTGAAACGGAACAATAAGTTATAAGTGTCTGAAAGTATAAAATACAATGGTTGTAAATATCTGTGTAACAAATGGTTTTTCAATCTATATATATTTCTTTTGATCACAATGTAATTTCTTGTTATCGTTGCTGTCTACGGATTCATTGTCAATAACATCCACTTTCATTGTCTCTTGATACCTGGTATCGTTGTACTTTCCTACGCTGCCTGGGTCGTAGTATAAGGATTCCTAAATAATGAAGAAAAATATCATTAGTTATGAGGAAACTATAAAAGGAGAATGTGTACTTGCAAGTATGTATATAAAAAAAAGAACGTACGATTTGCTTAATCATATTAAGAAGGCCAAATATAAAATGTTCATCATTGGTCATTTTGGCAACATTGTAGACATACAACTCCTTCTCAATGTTATAGTGAGAAATATTGACTTTAAAAGCAAACTTACTCCCTACAAGTTGTTGTAAAGCTGGCAGGAAAGAGTGCACATCAACAGATTGTGCAACAAAATATACAAAGTTAGAAATTTAGAAACTAATTTATTTATAACACAAAATAATGTAAAATATGTTAGTTAAACCTGTTCTTGTATTTTTAGCAATTCCGGAACACTGTTGTTGCATACACTAAATTGCGTATGATTACATTGTATATTAAAAAAAATCAAACTATCTGAAGAGCGATCTTTTGTTGTTGTGTTGAATAAAATAGTAGTAATTTTTTTTTAAAGTGTTTGGATAAACAGTATTTTATAAGTTTTTGGGTAAATCGTATAATCATATGTAGCGTGAGTAGAAACTTTTCAACTCATTTATAAAAATCGATTCAAATAAGCAAATATAATTTTAAAAAATAAGAATAAAAACATTATATCTTAGTCTATTAATTGTTTTAATAAATTAACAAAGTAGATGCAGTTGAATCAGCAACTCAAGTAAATTCATGTAACAAACCATTTGTAGTGAAACCTTTAAAAGAGCTACAACGCTAAATAAACACTTAACAATGGTTTGTTTGATAACTCATGTAGTTGCAACTGAATCAGCATCATCATGGTTGATATCTAACGCAGTTTAAAAGTCTTTGATTCATCTCTTCTTTCTTCCAACGGAGGATGGCTCTTCTGAAACCTTGACTGAATACTAAATTTTGTCATGGAACCAACTCAGCGCCAACTGCAGATATTGACCCTGGTGTGGATCCTGCAAAGCTATCAAAGTAACAATCATACCAGCAACCGAACCAATATTACCTGAACTTCAAATATTTAATATTTTAGTCTATTATTTTTACCCGAACTTCAAAGATTTAATGAATTTGACCCGTTAGAGATATAATAAAAACCAAATCGACCCATTCATTAATAATCAATAGGAAACATCAAAATATGATCAAAAAAGAACCAGTTGATGTCCTATTACAGTCAAGATTATTAATGTCGGGTAAATACTTATAGATGATATCGCACCTATCTAAGTTAAATATGTTAAATACTTACAAATGATATGGTTAAATACTGCACTAAAGTAAATACTTACAGATGAAGTTAAATGATTGTTGTCGAGGTCGATTAAGAAATTGTTCTCGAGTGTCTCAAGTGTATAATAACTTGATCCGGCAAGTCTAGGCGACCTAATTAGCTCGCTTTAGCATTTCTACCTCCTTAATTAGAATTTACCAAATAATAAAAACAAAATGGTTATTTCTAATACTTAACATGTCAAAGGTGATGTTAACCACAATTTGATTCATGAGTTTTAGCAACATCGTTCAAAAAACATCTTTATTTAGTTTTTCGTTCAAACTTCTCATAACACTCGAACTACTTTCTATCTATGTCTTCCGCAAAAACGCAATAATCAATTAACTACAATCCTAAGAGAACGCTTGCTTGGACTTCTAAGGTCAAACATAATACTATGTAAATTAATATTCATATGTCTCAGATTATAAACTTTGACATTAAACCTTTCCACGGTATCTAAAATACCTTATAGTCTATCATCTACAAATATTTTGGAGTCTTTATAAGAGCCAGAATAGTGGTCATATCAAAGAAATGCTAATATCATTTTAATTAAGACTTTACATATTAAATCCTTTATTCAGAAGAAAGGTAATTTGTATATTGCTCGTATATACTAAATTACCATTCAGTAAAATCAGTTGACAAATAGAAGTGTACAGCAGTAACTGAAAACTTACAGCACCTACCCCGGAAATGGCACATTTTTTTTCTATACCCCGCCTTCATCAACTACAGAATCATTAACTAAATATCACTTTCTGATTGTAAAAGTTTACACTTAGTAACATCGAACAACGTGGTATATAATAGAGAAAATATGCAAATTTAAACCTGGATACTGATAATCATAACATGTAGTAGCCGGATAGTGACCATCTTGCTCTGCAGCTGCCTTATTGACACCGTTTTTTAGAGATGAAACAACAGCACCTGAAAATGATATCATGCCAGAACTTAGAGAGGCGACATGTACAAATTAATTGCAATAAATTTGTAATAGCATGAAAACTATTCAACTTGTAATCTTATAGTACTAATTATGGGAGTGCTTGACATTGTGCTTGGAAGTGGTTATTATTACATGTCATAACAAATTATCAAACTTTAATTATTCTATGTTACATAAACACCTTTTAAATGAAAACTTAATGAAGAGGTACCTTGGTGAGGCTCCAGTCACATTCGGACCTATTAACTAAACCATACATCTTGGCACAACCAATGGAATTCATTGCTGTCGTCACAGTTTTAGTGCCTTAAGATGGACTTCCTCAAATGAAAGTGAATTATGAGACATGCATGGCAGGTTAGTAAATGGACCAAGATAGGTTAGCTATGAATGTGACTGTTCGTGAGCAGACTTGCAGGAGGAATAACTTGCAACTTACACCGTAGCGACTCAAGATCTTCTGGAGACTTTCCAAAAAGCTTATCTTCATAGTACCTCTCTTTCCACCCAGCCACTCTGAGTTTAATCTATATACAGATAATAATGACATGTATGTATGAATCAACTGTCAAAAGATGCTAATCACCGATAAGCATGGCTTAAAGTATATATACACTTTCCAGATCTAACCTTATCTTCCTCTGGTTGCTCAAAATTAAACGCATCAGATTTCTAGCAGGTTATATGCTTCAACCTTGTTTTCAGTTATTCTTTGTTATCAACAATCTGAAGAAAATATCAACTCATGGTTATACGAAAAGTTAGAGAATACAATAATATAGATTAAAAAATAGTAAACAATAATATAGATTAAAAAACAGTAAAGTGGCTTTCTAAAGAGAACATACATCTCTTTCAAACTTACTCATAGCTTCAACAATGGCAGCACCACAGAGGGCCCAGAAGACAAACGTCTGCAACCCGTAAGTATCCTTACAAAAAGATCAAAAGGATTCCCCTTGGCAGTACATAACCACCTAGATTTGTTCTCATACATCACCGATAGACTATATTTATAAAATAATCACTACATCATTTTAAAACGTATACATCAAACACACACGCATGAGCCAAAAGAAATGATAAGTAATGAGACTAACATCAACCAAAGTGATGACCCGTATGCTATTGTCTGTTGTGCAGCCCATCCAAAGGAAGCGTGTGTAGATTTTCTAGAATTGCAAATATGTTATCATTTGACTTTTAAGGTCAATTGTTTGACTTATCACCTTATTTCTATGCTATGCGATATTCATGAAAAAGTTTGATTGATAATGAGGTAGCCAATTTTCTTTTGGAATTTGAAGAACTCAATGTGTTGGCCTAACTTTATGAGTCTTTGATACTCATATAGTCACATGAGGGGAACCCATCTCTTTAACAATCACATTATCCATCAGTTGCTATAGTATAATGATACTTGCTACTTAATGATTTAGTTTGTAGATCACAAACAGACTATTTTAGTTTTATAAACTCAGAAAATATATATACTCATTATATATGCAACGCCAAACACTCCCTTTTCAAATAAGCATACAGATTAGGGGAACCTGTGTTACTGATTGGCATTGCTGTGTAGTTTTATGACCAGTTACTTTTAGTTTTCATAACGGTTCACAAATTAAAAGATTTACTATCAAGAGCAAAGTATAGTTAATAACTAAAATAGATACAACGTCAAATTTTAATAATTAGTACTACAATTTAGCACTTACTTACATCTTTGTTTTACTCCAATAGAATCAAAAGAATTAATCATTTAGCAATGTGTTAAAAGCTTACAACACCAATCTAAACATTTGAATAAAAGGCTTTAGAAGCTTTGTATGCATTAGAATAGCCTTTGGATGACTTTTAACCCATTGACTCGTCATCTTTTTAGCTAACGATTTTATTTATGTTGACCTGTTTGAGATCTAACAAAACTTGAATCTACAAAGTCGTAACTGAATGGGTTTAAAACAATACCTATTGGATCAAGTAATAAGATATAAAATGCACACCTTAGTGGGGTAGCAGTTAGTTATTAAATGCCTAAACAACCAAAAATTCCACACATGATAAATCATACATAATGTTCTTGAAGACATCAGCTAACATCAAAGGGTGAGCAATTAATATTATTTGCAAAAACATACAAATGCAATACTAATAGTAACTAAAACTTTCAAACCAATGACCCCATTTGGGATATCTACATACCTATCAATATACGGGATATCCACATACCTATCAAAATATCGAAATAAAAGCTACAATAAAAAAAAGACTCGTACCTCAATCGTATAATACTTCTTCTAACCTCAGATTTGTAGTTCTAGTTCTAATTACAACCTTAAAAAAAAAACAAAAATCAGAAACGATTTGGTAAGAACAAATCAAGGCGAAGAACTTTAAACCTTAACATCAGATGAAACAATACAAAACCCATTATTCATGCTCCATTAAACATTAAAATAAATTAAAATCGAAACAAACACGAACCTTGTCTTGTGGTTTAACATCAATCTCAAAATGAATCTTCACATAAATCTTCATTTTTCAACTTATTTATCTGCAATCAATACAATTATCGGAAAATTAATAAATAAACATATGTTAAACGCAAATAAAACATTAAGGTCATTCATCAATCATCCTCATTCACATCAATAACATACATATGTCAATTTCTTTATATTACCTTTTTGTTCTTTTGTAACAGACATCGCAAACCTAAGAACAAAGATCATTCATCAATCATCCTCATTCACCTATTCATATGTTCAATCAATTAATTAACTTTATAAAATAAATCAAAAATTACCTGAATCATGAACTGATGAACGGCTGGTATATATGAATCATAAACGTCATGCAATAAAACAAATCATGAATTATTGGGTTTACATCATAAACATAAACACAAATCAGCAATAATACAAACCAAATCGATTCAATACAATTAAAACTTACCGAAATTATTGAGTTTGATTAAATAATACGAATTTTTAGTCTTGAATTAGGGTTGATGATAATCCTTGAATCAAAGATATATACCAACTCGTAGTTTAATTTTGGATGTTTTTTTTTTAATGCATTGAATTTGATTGGTGAATTGAAACTGAAAATTGAATACGGATTTACAAAAAAGGAGCGTATAGAGGAAGACACAGCTATTAATGCCTTTTTTAAAGTTGTGCTTTGTAGGTGTTGTACATTTTTTGAGCATTAATGATTTATTGACCAATAGGAGAGAAGACACATCATCACATTAATTATTTTTCCTGCTTTAGGGGCTTGTAAATTATTCTGTTTTATTAGATTTAATAGATTTAGATAATGCCCATTCCCATTTTTTTTAGAACCGAAACTCCCTCCATTCTTGTTCCATTGACCAAATTTCTACTCGCCCAAAAATCACGGGAGTTACCAAAATTATCTCTCTTAATTTCCCTATTAACAGCCGAGTTTATCACACAAACATTTTTGACAGAACAAGAAAGTAAACTCTAATAACCTAACACGAAAAAAATAAAAATAATGAAATAAAAAAAGAGCAATGATAGAGCCACAAACACTCCACAAAACAAAATCCACAAAGATGACTTGCCATTGTGTGATTGGTTGTAGCAAAGAGAAGAGAGAGAAAATCTATCAAAATTAACCAATCACACATTGACAAGTCTTCTTTGTGGATTTTGTTTTGTGGAGTGTTTGTGGCTCTATCATTGCTCATAAAAAAAAGATGGCAGCAACCATTTCTTGTTCAATTTCTGTCGATCAAAAGCGTACCAAGGAGGCTTGTATGATTTTGGAAACGTGAGTAATGGGGTCTGTTGAGGCGTGGTCGTGGGTATATTTCTGTTTCGAATGGAGTGGGTTTGCTGTCTAATTCGAGGGTTTTTGATCGTGCTGGGCTTGGTGGAAAGGAGTGTAGGTCGTGGGGCTTAGATCGTGTGTTGTCTTCTTCGGGCTCGCGTTTTCTGGCAAGAGGTATCGCCATTATCCTTGCTTTCTTTTCTTTCAGTCCATTCGATACAACCAACAACATAAACTCTCACATCCTCTCGAATCTCACCTCTAACACGCGACACCAGTAAGGTTGCTAAAGTATTGTGTTTCTTTTCCTTGCGAGACAGTAGGGTGAAGAAAGGAGTGTTGGTTTCGGTCTTAACGGTTCGAAGATTCGTATGGTCCTCTGATTCTCATTTTGAATCCGTTTTGCATTTCGACTCAAAGGTATCTCTACCTTCGTCCTTGTCTTTTGTACACTCGTCATGCACACGTATATGCGTATATAACATGTAACTCACTAAGCTATATATGATCGGTTTATAAATGATATGTATGAAATGTTATTTTGTCGCATAAAATGAGGAGCATAGAAATCGCATGGAATGTAAACTGATGCACGTTTGGAACCTATGAATTCTCACGCATGAAATGTAAACAGGACATGAATATGCATAAGGATTGAATATGAGTGTCAAGATTTAAATATGTGTTTAGTGGCTAAACTAGAATTTAGAAATCTTAAAATGGTTCATGCAAATATTAGTATGGCACAAGAAGAGGATACATGCATGCATGTATCTGGTCTTATGTAACTAGATGAATTATATAGGGTAAAAAAAAGCAAAAAAAAGAACAAAACATGTTAGTTGGTTGCTATATATTTTTAACTGGAATGTGATCCTATTGTTTTCAAACCTGTTTTCATTATAAAAACTTTCTTTTAAAATTGTTTTGTTGTTTTATAAATAACGGGATATTTTAATCATTCCAAAATCGTATTTATCATGTACTTTTTAATCAAATGCTAAGCGTGTGTATATGAGTGGAGTGATGTCGGGTTATAAACGAGTCTTGCATGATTTAATAAAATCGTATTTATCATGTACTTTTTAATCAAATGCTAAGCGTGTGTATATGAGTGGAGTGATGTCGGGTTATAAACGAGTCTTGCATGATTTAATAAAATCTTGGGTCGTTGCGACATAAATATTAATATCTTGGGTACGTTAATAATTATATAAAATTATAATGACGGGGTCTAAAATTGTTATTTGATATAAATTATAGTCTAAACCTTAAGATTTATTTGAAATTTTTAATATACATTTATGACACTAAACTTTACTAAATTTTTATATTTAACCCCAAACCATTAATTCGGTAAGTTACTATAATTGGCGAGTCACTAAAAACTGAAAGTTACTATAAATGGAAAGCCGACTAAAATGAGTAATCTATTCTAAAACAACTTATTAATAATAAGACGATTATGAATTCGTGTAGATTCGCTGAAGAAGGAGTTGCTTCCGATCTTTATGTTTTCTGTTGTGTTTGCACTTACGGTCTAAGGTACAGATATTCTGTACTCTTTCAGTAAAAGTGCACACTTTCTATCTCTTGACTTTGTCTTTGACTTGATTATCGTGTTATGTCTTCCGTTTGGTCTTGGTTATGATCCTTCGTCCTTGGCTCTATGGTTGATGTGTTTCACCGGTATTTGTGATCCTATTGTTGTTCGTTTGGACTCTTATGATCTGTTCGATAACCTTTTGTGACCTTAACCTTTGAACCTTTGTGAGACTTTGGATATATTTTGGGATATTGTAACGGGAGGTGAAACCCTTGTGAGACTTCGAATGTTCTTTTGGGAATTATAACGGGAGGTGAGATGTCTTTTCTTAATTATGACATAGAAATATTTCAAGGAGAAACTATTTTATAACGACACTTTTAATATGATTTTAAGACCACTTTTATATGGGATTTTATAAATTCATAAAGATCACTTTTAAAGAATATTTTATGAGAATCTTCATTAAAGAATCACTTTTATAAATGATATCTTTTGGGAAGATCTTTTCTAAATGAACCTTTATATTAAAACTTTTGAATGGGATATTACTACGAACCTTTTTAAACAAATGATGGGAACCTGCTAAATTGAACTTTTGCTTTAAACTTTCATTTATGACCCTTTGATCATGGACTACGGGATTTTGGGAACTTGGAATAGTGAACCTTGTGGATCGGAACCTTGGCTTTGACCTTTCCATTTTGACCCGTTGACATTAAATCTTTGATTGATCCTTTGATATCGATCCTTTGACATTGATCCTTTGATATCGATCCTTTGTTAATGAACCTTTGATACTGAACCTTGATATTGAACCTTTGATCCTGAACCTTTGATATTGAACCTTTGAGTTTGAACCTTTGATTACGACTTGGCACTTATATTTGATTTAACCTTGACTACATGACCCTTCGGTATTTACCCAGATATTACTTGTTGTGGAATAGTCACAACCATAGCATTGATGCACCAATGTTATGTACTCTAGTGGGGCCAGAGAGATGTCCCCCACCGTCCCTGATTTGTTATCGACTACTGCTATGATTATGATTTGTTTGCAGGGGCGTATGGATGCATCCTAGTTTTTTTTGCTTGATATTTGTTTGGGCTACGACGGTTATGAAGAAGACATGGATTTGGACTTATATATATATATATTTGTTTGGTGACTGGGCATGCGTGCATGAAGCCCCTCACATTTTGGGAGCTAGCTACTCCGTGGATTACTTGATGACTCCCCTCTTACTACATTTGGTATTCCGATGACTCCCCTCCGAATACATGGATTATGGTATGGTTTGTTTGGATATGTGTTTGGCCTGGGGTAAATATACTGATGCCTACACTCNTATATATATATTTGTTTGGTGACTGGGCATGCGTGCATGAAGCCCCTCACATTTTGGGAGCTAGCTACTCCGTGGATTACTTGATGACTCCCCTCTTACTACATTTGGTATTCCGATGACTCCCCTCCGAATACATGGATTATGGTATGGTTTGTTTGGATATGTGTTTGGCCTGGGGTAAATATACTGATGCCTACACTCACCTTATACTTTAACCATTTACCCTACTCCCTTATCTTGTAATTCTCATGTTTCTCTCGACTCTATTTATTGTATCTCTTTCGTATCGTTTCCTTATTTTTTGCTTTGTTATATGTTATATCTGTTCACTGAGCTTTGTAAGCTCAGCCGCATTTCTTTTCCCGCGGCAGGTTTAGTAGGAAGCTGGGTTATGGAAGAAGATTTTACTTTTGGGCTTAGAAGAATTCACCTTGTTAGCTACTTGCTGGACTTAGAGATGAGCAGAAGCATTTACGTTTGGGCTTAGTATATTATTGTTGCCCCTTTTGTATCTTGTACTTTGTTTAGTTTTCCTTTGTAACCCTTTGTAAACTTTGTATTAGAAATGTATCTCCATTTCACTTGTGTTCTGATTTGACCCCATAATGTTACACTTTAGCCCTTTTCGGGTTGGGGTGTTACAAACATGGTACTTAAATTATGATAGCGGAAGCGTAAAACTACGAGTGCGGGTTTTAACCCAAACACCCCTATTTTGACCCATTTTCAAATACATGTTATATATATTTACACATTAATATCAAAACATGACTTATATGATTTTGACACTTAATCATAAAGTCTTGGGGCGTTAACAAGCTGAATAACAAAGTATGGTTGAGATGCTCGTCACCTATATACACGAGCATTGCCGATCTCCTAACTCGTCTTCTTAATCTACATGTCCCAGCGTCCTTAACACTTAACCTGCAACACATGGAAACTGAGAACGGTAAGTCCTGATGACTTAGTGAGTACACGTATTTCAAATGCTATAAATGGTACGACTTATAGTCGTCTTACTATTTGTACATGAGTCTAAGACTTGTTATGAATTCTTAATCATGACATGATATCTGAGCACGTGTTCTGACTAGATCATGCTTAGTCGTCCTACTATGAGTGAGAACTTTCCTAGCCAACGAGTACTCTTCTTAGGGTTCTAACTTGTCATCGTGCTTTTCTGAACTAGGGTCATCCACTTAGGATGTAAGTGCTTTTCAAGCACGGGTCATCCATATAGGACACTTGGTCATCCACTTAGGATTCTACTATAAAAGCACGTGTCATCCACTTAGGATGCTACTATGGGAGTTCTACATCGAGCACTTCTTAGGCACGCTAATTGACTTTTGGTGCATTTCTTGGGCACTCTAAACTTGTCAATCATGCTTCTTGTGAGCATACTATTCATGGTTTGTTTTGGTTATCTCCGAATCCTTGCACAAATTCTATCATCATGTTTAATCTAGTAACATGAAACTAATAAACCGTTACTCACCTCAAGGTCTTGTTTAGCCTTCCGTAAGCTTTCCATGAGCCCCTACTAACATGATAACCATTCTAACACTATTAGAAATTGCTAATACACTTATCTAACATGTATTGAGTCAAAAAAACTTAAACATGTTCACTTATGGTACTATTTCATCATATAACACACTTTTACAAAAGTACTTTTAGTGCAGAATTTCCTGGGTTGCTGCTGTATTTTGCACTTTACACCCATTTAACTTCCAATTGAGCCAAAACTTAAAGAATAACAATTAAAGTAGACTCAGAGAGCTACAAATTTCATTTAGACCTCATCTTAATCCGATAAATGGTTTATTCTCAGCGGCCCTTTTAAGTCTGCGCATTTTCTGAAAAACCTTGTTGTCCTAAATTTAAATATCACCAAAATGACCCAAAACTCATGATAAGCTATTCTATTCTTCACCAAACTTATATTACAACTTATTTAACATGTTAAGATCATATTTCATCAGGCCCATAAGCTATCTTGCTAAATTAAGCACTTAATAGGCTTGTACCAAACACTCCTTATCTTAACATAAATAAACATAACATCAAAACCATAACATGAATTCTAACTAATCCATGATCTATGTTTCTAATACATGATTCTTGCTATAATTCTAACATAACATAATTATCTAAACCATATTTTATCACCAAATCATGACTAGGGTTCCTTTAAAATTTCAATTAATCATAAAATCCTTAAAATGACATTAATATGAAATTTAACATAATTCTTACCTTGAGATGATATGATTATCAAACTTGATTACTTCTAAGAATTCTTCAAGTCACTTCTAACAACTTTTCTTGATCATGAACACCCTTGCATCGTAATTCTTATTACTAATTTTTACTTAATAAAGAGATAAGCTATTTTGCCCTCCTTTTTGATCCCTGGAAGCCACGTACTATGCCAACACACACATTACATGTGTTTTAATCGTGTAAATTTCTGAGTTTTCTTCATCTTAAGGAAAGATACTTATGCTTATCTTGTAAGATTCGAATTTGGCAAGGTTAGTCCCTGCCATTAAGTCTTTTACACCATTTGTCCTTTTTGCTAACTATTTTGAATTCCAAGTCCTTATCTCTATAAAATACTAACATAATGACTTTTCTACTTTTCCAATAGCATATATAATTCTATTTCTGAAACGTATAAAAATAGGGGTGTTACAACTCTCCCATACTGGAATTGTTCATGTCCTCACGAACATCCTGTTGAAGCTATTCTGCTTAATTTATGTCTATTACAAAGTCTCCCCCACTGAGGTTATTCTAATACCTTAGCTTGTTTCATTTATAATAGTTCTAAATTCTATCTGGCCATAAAGCTTGTCTTAATATTTTCTAAGTTTACACAATAAACTTATTCGGGGTCTGAATTCTGAAACTTCAGATATTTACTACATGTCACATGCCTAAATAGAGGTATTACGAGGCTATTATCTGTTGTACTAAGTCTGACTATCTATCCGTTCTTAAGCTGTCTATAATTTAAAGACATANTTTCTAATACATGATTCTTGCTATAATTCTAACATAACATAATTATCTTAACCATATTTTATCACCAAATCATGACTAGGGTTCTATAAAACCTCAATTAATCATAAAATCCTTAAAATGACATTAATATGAAATTTAACATAATTCTTACCTTGAGATGATACGATTATCAAACTTGATTACTTCTAAGAATTCTTCAAGTCACTTCTAACAACTTTTCTTGATCATGAACACCCTTGCACTATAATTCTTATTACTAATTTTTACTTAATAAAGAGATAAGCTATTTTGCCTCCCTTTTTGATCCCTGGAAGCCACGTACTATGCCAACACATGCAATACGTGTGTTTTAATTGTGTAAATTTCTGAGTTTTCTTCATCTTAAGGAAAGATACTTATGCTTATCTTGTAAGATTCGAATTTGGCATGGTTAGTCCCTGTCATTAAGTCTTTTACACCATTTGTCCTTTTGGCTAACTATTTTGAATTCTAAGTCTTTATCTCTATAAAAGACTAACATAAAGACTTTTCTACTTTTCTAATAGCATACTCCCTCCGTCCCAAAATAAGTGTCCAGTTTGACTTTTCAGAGTCAAACTGGTTCAACTTTGACCTTATCTATTTTTGCGGGTGTTATATAATACTTGAAGCAAAATATATGAATGGATTGAGTTTTAAGTGTATTTTTCATTGGTATAATTTTTCATTAAGTATTATGTAACACAAAGAAAAATATTAAAGGTAAAAGTTGAACCAGTTTGACTCTGAAAAGTCAAACTGGACACTTATTTTGGGACGGAGGGAGTATATAATTCTATTTCTGAAACGTACAAAAATCAGGGTGTTACAAGTTGGGTTAGCACGAATGTATGCAGATTCATGAATAGCAATAACAGAATTGTGAATAGCGATTTTTGCAAGTGGCTGTTCACCACCCGGAGCATGAAGATGTTGGTCGAGACCAAGACGAGAGTAAGATAATTAAGGAACCTTGAATACACAATAGCATTTGAAACAAGAAACAAAAACACTTTAAACACGCTATTCATTGTTAGTAAAACCACTATCTCACACATCAAAAGTAGAAAATCTATATTAATTACGACATCTAGAACATATGTACCACAAAATTTCAAAAAATAAAAAAAAATACTTTTGGCTTGCAAAATAATTTTACTAGTGTTTATATTATATCACTTGTATCACAGATTCACAACTCACAGTATTTTATAGAACATAAAGGATTTATATAAATTAAGCGTAACTAGCTCTAGAAATAAACTTAAAAAGAAGAGAGAAAGGATGTTGCCTAATCACAATATATTTGACTGCAAGTTATAATCACTAATATTGATCGGGTGTAAAAGATTGTGAATCACACACAAAATAGGTTTCTTTAGAAAAGAGCACATTTTACTCTAGAAAAATCCTAACAATGGGTAACATACAATGGGTAAAAATGAGCGAATTCTAACAAATTTCCGGCAACAATCATCCAATGTGCATGACATAAATATGTTTTTCTATCTCATACACAATTTTTGTGATTGCTTTTGAAAGTGTTAACTACGTACAACTATACAAGATGAACTAAAGTGCCAAAATAGTAGCTTCACAACCATCATGTACACATGCCAACACATCTCTGCAGTCCCTTGAGATTGTAAAACTATCATAAACCATTCCAGCACTTCTATTCTTGTATTCAAACAAAAGTAAAGAGTTGTTAAACGCGCGAATCCATAGTCTCGATCAGTCTTTACACAAATTCCAAGCTGTAGCAATCGTAGTGAAGTCTGATAAATGGCTCACTCCTCCACCAACCACAACATGAATAGTGAGACATCCCTGGTTTGGCACATTGATTCTACACCATCACAAAAATTAAGTGCTAAATATAAAGTCACGTTTTTATTAAATTCTAATCAGGCGAGATCAAGTGAAACGTGATATATCTAGATAAACATAACATGGAACATTGGTACTGACTTGAATGTAATGGAGTGCTAAGTCTGACTTCTTGAAGATCAAAATCACAGTTGAGTTATCCAAATATGAACTTGGATTGATGAACATAACTTTGATTCTAAAACCCATTAAAATCTTTTGATCTTCATTTTTGAAACTGCCCGTTATCCAACACGTGCTTTTGATACCGAAGACTAATCCGTTTCTTGCGAGCCATATGTACCATATGGTACAAGGACCGATTAGTTTCTGTTAGACGTGTATAAAGATAAAACCATATCAATTACCATATCAATTAATATAAATGTAATTAGCATAGTTTTAGTATAGTCCATGATTTATGGGATTTTCCCATAATAGAGTTGTAATCTCTCCTTTATATTGTACGCATGTGTTGGCATTCTTGGATAACACAATCAGTTGAATATTAACACAAATTTTACAAATCTCTATCTATCATGGTATCAAGAGCCCTTGTCCCATTCGATCCTAGCAAACCTAAACTTTTCCACCGCTGCCTCCGGCCACCGGCTACACGCCGAAGGTTCGGAGGGCTCCCTTTAAACTTTAACCTATGTAAGTGCTATAATAAACCCCACCCATGATGTTTATTTATGAGGTGGATCTTTATGTTTTTCTAGGGAAAAACACGCCCTATTTGTTTGGAAGGTTCTTTGGGGGTTAAAGTTTTAGAACCAACTTTTGTTTTCTTTTAGTTGTAATTTCCTTTGTTTTAGTGTAGGGGATACTTTGGGTTATCCCGTTTGTTTTAGTTTTAGGGGATACTTTGGGTTATCCCGTTTGTTTTAGTTGTAGGGGATACTTTGGGTTATCGCGTTTGGTTAGGATACTTTGGTTTATCATGTTTGGTAAGGGATTCTTTGGTTTATTCCATTTGGTCAGGATACTTTGGTTTATCCTGTTTGATTCGGATACTTTGGTTTATCTGGTTTGTTGCGTGTTTACATATGCTCTGTTTAAAGAATTTCACTCCAGCCTCAGCGTTCGGTGTCCTCCTGCTTCGACCGCGGGGGAGTGTTAGACGTGTATAAAGATAAAACCATATCAATTACCATATCAATTAATATAAATGTAATTAGCATAGTTTTAGTATAGTCCATGATTTATGGGATTTTCCCATAATAGAGTTGTAATCTCTCCTTTATATTGTATGTATGTGTTGGCATTCTTGGATAACACAATCAATTGAATATTAACCCAAATATTACAAATCTTTATCTATCAGTTTCCAGTCACTAGGAACTAATCAATAATCTCTTCGTTCCAATCCATGGAAGACTATGGAAGATATTGAGGCATCACCCATTGCTAGCCATATGTATAGAAGACGGCGTATTTTTACTTCTTAAGGGGACTCAATATCTAACGGTAAGGCTTGTCACAGTGGTGACCTGTGACGAACATGCCACTGCTTTCTCTCTCCGACGACCTGACGAAAACCAAGTTGCCACAGTGGCGACCATATTATTATTATTATTATTATTATTATTATTATTATTATTATTATTATTATTATTATTATTATTATTATTATTATTATTATTATTATTATTATTATTATTATTATTATAAGCTTACACAAAGTTAGATGAGAGTCTAGACACAAGCTGTGCTCCCACTCCTTTCTGAATACAAAAGCTTATTCTATGAAAAATAAAAACACCACTCTTAGCATTATTTGAGTGGCTAATAGCAATAGACTTAATACGTGAAAGTGTATCCAGAGCCTCCGTATCAAATTCTCCGAATGTAGAGAAAGCAAATGGTATGAACTTGTGTTCAATGTCCTCACATTTGGACGCATACTTTCTCTTTTTCTTCTCCACGGCATTAAGTAAAGCTACCCCAGGAGACCATGAAGTCGCCCCCACACCAGCAAACGGAGAGATTTCAGTCACATCCAAACACACATCTTTACCTTGGAGCCAATTAAATAGTAAAAGATCTGCAGGACGTAGCTCCTTCCCATCCTCCGAAAGGAACCCATAGGAGCCTCCTTGCGCACCATAATCCCAACCTTGGAACATATATCAACAAGAATATCACGCACCAGATTGTGCCTGAACTTCACACCCACTTCACTAGAACAGTGAACTGCATGATCCCCCCATTGGTCCATACGATGCACATTACAACTCGGGCATAGNTTATTATTATTATTATTATTATTATTATTATTTAATGCAAAGATTGTATACGTGCCTTAACATGTGAAGATCCAACTTGCATATAATACTCCATACGTGCCCTCACTATGCCACCGCAACACATAATGCAAAGTTGGCAAGACATGCAATATATATATCATCATTCTTTGAAATCCAAACTCATTAGCAGAACCATGATCATAAGAGCAATCTTCACAAAGAAAAACCAAATGCATGCTTACAACGTTCAACTATGCATACGATCATCCCTCTTGCAAGCCAAACCACAATAACCAAAGTCGCAAGTCCAAACGCAAAACAACGTTGAAATCCTAACTTGCACGGTAACATTATTTTTGAAATTGTGTGTGTATTAACTCGGTCGGATATTTGACCAAATTGTTGTTTTTGGGAACCAACTTCCCACATTGCCCACGACCGACGAGGACCGAGGTCGACCATGCCTCCTCGACCGACCACTGTGACAAGCCTAAGTATGTTAATGATTTGATTTTATTGGATTCTGGAACAAAAACTATAACAAAGTCAACTACTGTTTACACAAACTAAAGCAGCTTCATGCATTCAAAATGTACTTTAAGAAAGTTTGGATAGTTTTTGACCTCATAGTCTCAGTTTAGACTTTTTTGTTACAACGATTCTTTTGATGAAAAAATTTTTATAGAGGCATACACAACATAAATCTTTGTTAGCACATTTGTAGTATACTCGAAATATATGAATGAGAAAACATGTGCAAGTAATGTGACGGTGAAAATACCCAAAGGTAAATAAACACATCTGCTTGTCGATATATCCTAAACTAAAAGTTGTTGAATGTAAATTGTTAGTGCAAAATCAGGGTTCTTCCTTCAAAACCTAGTTTATGCTAGTCTTTGACAGGTAGGATTTCGAACTTCAAGGTTGATAACGATCTGCTAAGAAAGAAAACACCGTTAGCCTCACCGCGGAAGAGGGACTTCCGCGGTCAACCTCGGGTGTGAGAGTAAGTATTGATTATAGAGAGATAAAGTGCTGAGAGAGAGAGAGCTATGTGTTACCCTTTTGAAGGTGGCGAGTCCTCTTTATTTATACCATGGCCTTTGTTGTCGTCGTACTATGACAAGGACATATTTTCCCGAAAAATCCTCTGGTTCACTTGTTGGTGTCCCCGCATAGTGGGTTGCATTTCTTTCGGAGCAAGGTTGTCGTCTTTCACCTCTGTTGTCAGCTAAATGGTAGCTGACAGTGTTCCTTGTCCTTTTTTAGGTTAGTTCATGGTCCCGGTGTATGGAGTACGGCATCCTTTAGGCGGCGGTCGTGTCGCAGACCGTCCTTTGGAAAGCTAGTCTCCGGTCTGGGCTGTCTTGTACGTCCAGACCCTTGTCCTAGTCCGGGCTAGGCAAGCCCGAGCGGGTCTGGCCCATTGTTCTTGGGTCCGACCCATTGTTCTTGGGTCCGGGGGTGTGATACGCGATCAAGTCCCCCCAGTCTAGTATACTCGTTTTTCTTGCGAGACGAGTGTTCTAGACTTTGCTATTTTCCGCGGTCCAGGCTAGTTGATGACAGCTGGCTATTGGAAACCGCGAAACACTCCTGTCCACTTATTTACTGACTGACGTGACTTCTTGAAGGACGACTGTTTATCTTCTGTTGCAGTGGTAACCGTTGGATTGGGATGGTTCACAACCGTTCGATCGAGTAGTGGGCCACGTGTCAGCTTTTCTTACCTTGGATCTAGAAGCTTGTGGGAGCGTGTTGGCCACTATAAATACTAGGGGAGTTTCATCTTTTACTCTTTTTTACACACACTTACAAATTTACCACTCTCTAGAATATCTTCCACTGCCTCTTCTTGCTTCGTGTTCTTCCGGCTTAGATTACCAGGTTAGGTTTCCTTCCCGTACAGGCTTCTTCTTCTGTGACTCTATTTTGGTCTAAGATGGCTGTCGATCACATAGACCATGTACATTCAAAACTTGACCAGAGTGCCGTGGATGAATTTTGTAAGAAATATAACATCCCCGGCCACTTGTTGCCCGAGGCTCCTAGTCCCCATGCCACCATTAGAGATGCTCCTGAGGGTAAAATAGGAGTTTATACTAGGTTTTTTGAGCTTGGGAATTTTAGGATCCCCCTTTCCCATTTTCTGCTTACCGTTTTAGAGTATTACCAGATCCATCTATCCCAATTGTCTGTATTAGCGGCATGTAGGGTTAGTCATTTTGAGATTTTGTGTCGCGTCCACGGTGGGGTACCTACATTGCCCTTGTTTAGAAAATTTTACTGGGTTGGGGTAAGTAACGGATGGTTGACCATAGAGAAAAGGAAAGGCCCGAAGTCGCTGATGATTCCCGTCTGTTATACCGCGGTTCTAGATTCGGTAAAGCATTGGAAGGATCACTTCTTCTTTGTGAAGCGGACTATTTTCCCTTTGTCCATCCCGTGGTTCGAGAAGGTCTCCGTGGACCGTGATCCACCTCCGTCTGACGCGGATATTGATCACGGACTTTTGGACCTTCTCACCACAAAGAAGGCCCTTCAAGAAATACCCGGATGTTTTCCTGAACGTTATTGGGTTAAGCCAGAGACGTGGGATGATGACGCTAGTTACCCCACCTTCTTGTGGCCTGATGAGCTGGGTGGGTACTTAGATGTTTTAGTATACTTTCGCTTTCCTTTTGCACGGCTGTTTTCTGATCCCTTCTTCCTTTTCCCTTTTTCTTTTTGCAGATATGGACTTGTTTACCTTTATCAACCAGCCAGACCCGTTCAAGGTGAAGACCGGGGAGAGGACCCTAAAGGAGGGTGAAGTTACGCTGCTGGCTGGTACGGCTGACCGGGTGGTTGAACCTACTGAGAACTTGATATCTTTGGTTCAGCACACTGTGTCTGAGGAGTTGGTCGGGGCCAAGGCTGGTGCGGCCGCCGGGAAGAAAAGGGTTAGCATTGCTGCTCCTTCCAAGCCCCCCCAAGAAGAAGAAAAGGATTCTCCCTTTGTCCAAGAAGGAGGCTGGTAGTGGTTCAGGTACGCGTTCATTGCTGTCCTCTTCTTCTCTCTCTCTTCTCTTTTTTTTTTTTTTTTTACTTACCATAGTTCTTTTGTAGGTGCCGCGTCTTCGGCAACCATTTTGGTGTCTCCGGAACTGGAGGATGAATCCAGTCAGGGGTTGGAACGTTCTGGTCCGGTCACGGATGCTAACATCACGAAGAACACAACCGTGATTACTGATTCCGCAACTTTTGCTCAGCCTGATCCGGAGGGAAGGACTTCTGAGCATCCTACTTCTATATCTGCCGGGTCTACCCATGCTCCTTCCGGGTCTGTGCCGCCGGACTTTGGAAGCCTTCACCTGGAGGGTTCTGGTCCGGTTCATGTTGAGGGTTCCCCCGGTCACGGGGATGACGAGGCTAATTCTGATGATTTCTACCAGTCCCTGACCGTTGACACTGCTCAAGCCTCTTCCATATATGTTCCGAAGTGGTCTGCTACCAACGGGTTTAAAATGGACGACCCCTGGACTTGCCGGAGTCTGATTGATAATTTCCCCACTCCGGGCTATGTGTCCGTGCTTAGGAATATGGAAGCGCGGGCACTATTGGACCACTACAACCTCCTGGCTTCCCAACAGTTTAGTACCGGTTCCGAAGTTAGGTTAAGGTTGGAGCATGAGTTGAGTGCAAATGCCAAGTTGGTTCGGAAGCTGGAGAGGAAAGACCGGGTCATTGCTACTCTTCGGTCCAAGGTTGAAGGTTTTGAGGGGGAATCTTCTCAAATGGTCGAGGTTCGTGGCTGAGTGTCTGAGCTGGAGGAGGTAATGGGGTCAAAGGATAAGGAACTTGCGGACTTACGGGCGGAAAATGCCGTTCGGAGTGAAAAGATTGAGAGGCTGGCAGGTTTGTCCGATTTGGAGGTTAAAAATAAAGAGCTGGAGGCTGCGAACAAAGAGTTGGCTGAGAAGTTCACGGGTTTGGAGATAGTTTGCGGGACCTTGGAGAGCTAGGTTAAGGGTGAGGAGGTTTTGAGTAAGATGTTTGAGGAGAGGGAGGAGGCCATCCGTGCCGGTTTTACTGAGCAGTTGGCGGAGTTGGACAACCGCCTATCAGCTCTTAATGGTGAGTTTGACACGGAGTTGTTCCCTCAGTTGCTGATGGCTGTGGAGGGGAAGAGGTGGGTGATTGGTCACGGTTTTCGTAAGGCCTACCTGAAGTTTAAGGAGTCCGACGAGTTACGGACCCGTCTTGGGAACTGTATCTCGGCGGCTATTGCGGAAGGGCTTCGACAGGGGTTGGAGGCCGATATTGAACATGGCCACCAGAAAAGGGTTCTTGCTGACGTGGAGGCCTATGATCCGGAGGCCAAAAAAAGATACACTGAGGCCGTGATCAGGTTGGGTAATGTTCCATTCCCTCTGTTGGATTCTTTAGAGGCCTGCAAGGATTCGCCTTTGGAATTCTTTATGTCCCAACTTGTTTTGGAGGAGGAGCGTTTGCCGGGGTCCGCCGAGGTTACATTTGGTCCTCCCGTCGCGGAAGAGCGTATTCTTCCCGACTCCTTGCTTGAACGCTTTACCAGCCGCCCGCGTGCTATTGCTACATACAAAGAGGCGAAGAACAAGAAATATGCTAAAGTGTTTAACTTCTCTTTGACAGTTCTAGAGTTAGTTCCCTTGCCTGCTGAGGAGACTGGATCCGGGGAGTTAGGGCCTAACCCTTCCGCCCCTCTCACTGGCCCCAAGGGGGACGACGAAGCTCAGCGTGATCTCGAGTATAACGATAATGAGCTTTTTGATGCATCCGTCCTTGACCAACCAGTGGATCCTCCTGCAAACCAATCTCAGGATGAACCTGAATCATAGACTTGTTCCTTTGGGCAGTACCATCTGGGGGCATTCAGACTATGCCGCCCTTGCCCTTTTATTTGTGAAGCTAAGTTCTTTAATCTTTTTGTTACACTAATCGGTTAAGGCCGCGGTTTACATGGTTTTTTCCGGACGCATGTGTCCGTGGATTTTCTTAGTAGATGTTAATGAACATTTAGTTATTTGTTATTGTTGTTTTTTTTATCTCATTGCTTTGGACAATGATTCGCTGTGGTTTGCGATTTGCTGTAGTCAATGGGCCTGCAGTGCCACTTATATGCCTTAGTTGATTGTGAGGTAATTTGCCCTCGTGCTGGGCTTGGAACGCCACTTACGCCTTTAGTTACAGTCAATGGGTTTGCAATACCACTTACATGCTTTTGGTGTGTTCAAGTGATGAATTATATGTGTGTGCATGCCTAACAAAATAAAAGAGAAGACAAGTAATATTTTGGAAAACTTGTGGGGTTGATCAGACTCCACATTTCATTAAACAAAGAAAGTACATGGAAATAAAAACTACATAACTGTGGATGTGTATTCCCGCTGCCGGGTATAGCCGCGGTCAGTCAGTCGGGAAAACTTACACTTAATGGAAATCATAGATAACATCTCTTCAGGTTTCGGACGTTCCATGTCCGCGGTAGGTCTTGTCCATCTTGGTTCCTGAGCTTGTACGAGCCCCTACCTAGCGCCTCCGTGACTTCATAAGGTCCCTCCCATTTTGGTCCCAGCTTTCCACCATTCTCTGCGTGACTTGCCTCATTACACCGGTACACATAGTCACCGGGCTTGAAAGATGTATCGCGGACTCTTGCGTTGTAGTACCTCTCCATTTTGGCCTTGCTTTTCGCCTCCTCAATAGCCGCGACTTCTCTTCTTTCTTCCGCGAGGTCCAAGTTGACGCGTAGGGCGTCATCATTTTCCACTGGATCAAAAAGGGCACATCTTAGCGATGGCATTCCTATTTCCACGGGAATGACAGCCTCCGTACCGTATGTTAGAGAGAACGGGGTGTCTCCGTTACTAGACTTTATCATAGTGCGGTGGGCCCAAAGTACGTGTGGAACTTCTTCCAGCCAGTCCCTTCTTCCCTGGTCTATCCTTGCTTTAATTCCTTCCCCTAGACTCCTGTTCGCTCTTTCCACCAAGCCGTTCGCCTGTGGATATTTGACAGACGCGAACCGTTGTTTGATGTTGAGTTTCTCACACCAGTCCTTGAAGGGGTTGTCTCTGAATTGCTTGCCATTGTCCGATACAATCTCCCCCGGAAGGCCGTATCTGCATACAATGTTATCCCAGACAAACTTTTTCACTTGATTGCCGGTGATGGTTGCCAAGGGTTTGGCTTCAATCCATTTCGTGAAGTAATTGATTCCCACTATTAAGTACTTGATTTTTCCTGGGGCTTCCGGGAATGGGCCGCTGATGTCGAGGCCCCATTTGTAGAATGGCAAGGGGAGGTGATTGGAACCAGGTTGTGGGTTCTTTGGCACCGTCGGTGGAATTGGCAGTCCCTTGACATCTTTGAATGACTTCCCTTGCATCCTTGTGCAATGTTGGCCAATAATATCGGACCGAGGGCCTTTGCACAAATAGTCCGAGGACCGGAGTGCAATAACTGCTCATCGACCTCATGGATCTCCGGATTACATAAGTTGGCTTGTTAAGTGGGCCGACGCATCTGGAGCCATGGTTCAGAAAGATTCCGGAAGAGGCCCGTCAATGATGGCGTACGCCATTTGCTTTAATTTCAGCTTCCCGCTTTCCTTCCTTCTGCCGGGAGTATTCCTTCTCGTAGGTATTCGAGAAGTGGTGTCATCCATGTGTCACCTTCCTCTTCTACCATAGGCATAACTTCTTTTTCCTTGATGGATTTTTCCTTAAGGACCTCAACTAGCACCTGCTTAGTTAGGTGGGCGAAGCTGGTGGAAGCAATTTTACTTAATGCGTCCGCCTGCTTGTTCTGGCTCCGCGGCACTTGCCTTATCGAAAATGTTCTGAACCCTCCAATTAACGCCTTTGCCTTGGCCAGATATTGGACCATAGCTTCCTCCTTGGTCACGTATGAACCATTAATTTGGTTCGCGACTAGCCGTGAGTCAACATTCGCTGCCAGGTCCTTCACCCCCATCTGTTCCGCGATCCGCAAACCAGCTATTAGTGCTTCATACTCTGCCTCGTTGTTGGATGTTTGAAATTCAAAACGAAGGGCATATGTGAACTCCATGCCTTTCGGGTTTGTTAGGATGAGACCCGCCCCTGATCCTTCTTGGTATGAGGATCCATCCGTATACAGGTTCCAAGGTTCTGCATAAGGTAGCTCTTCTGCGGCTGATTCCGTATCCGCGAGTTTTTCCTCCGGAACCTCCACGATGAAGTCGGCCAGGACTTGTCCCCTAATAGCTGTCCGCAGTCTATAGCTGATATCGTGCTCTCCTAGCTCAAAAGCCCATTTTGTCAACCTGCCTGTCTTTTCCGTTTGTGCTAGTACTTGTTTAATTGGCTGGTCCGTGATGACAATGATTGGATGTGCCTGAAAGTATCGCCGGAGTCTTCTAGCTGCATGAACTAGCGCCAGTATCAATTTTTCCATTGGGTTGTAATTGATTTCCGGGCTTTGTAGGGCGCGGCTAACAAAATATATTGGCATTTGACACATTCCTCTTTCAGCTAGTAAGACAGCGCTGATTGCTTCCCTAGCCGCGGACAGATACATAATCAACTCTTCCTTCAGCCGGGGAGCCGTGAGTGTCGGAAGGTTGGCGAATTGTTTCTTCATTTCTTTAAAGGCTATCTCCGCTTCTGGTGTCCATACGAAGTCGCTCTTCTTGATACATTTCTTTAACGTTCGGAAGAACGGGAGCGATTTTTCTGCGGACTTGGATAAAAACCTGTTGAGACTTGCCAGCTTTCCATTGAGGCTTTGTACTTGTTTCTTGGTTCTCGGGGATGGCAGTTAAGCGACGATTTCCGACTTCTCCGGGCAGGCTCGGATCCCCTGTTTGCTGATTAGGTGTCCCAAAAACATGCCCTCTTCAGCACCAAAGGTGCACTTCTTTGGGTTCAGCTTCATATTGATCTTTTTGAGTGTTGCGAAGGTTTCCTCCATGTCCCTTAGTACGTCGGCCTCTGAGTGAGTTTTTATGACCAAATCATCTACGTACACTTCCAAATTTCTCCCAATCTGTTTCTGGAAAGCGGCATCGACCAGCCGTTGGTATGTAGCTCCTGCATTCTTCAAACCAAACGGCATTTTCTGGTAACAAAATATCCCTTGGTTTGTATGGAACGCGGTCTTCTCCTCATCTTCAGCGGCCATCTGGATTTGATGATACCCTTTGTACGCGTCATGGAAGCATTTGAATGCGTAACCACAGAGTGATTCTACTTTCTAATCGATCTCCGGGAGTGGGTAACAGTCTTTAGGACAGGCTTTGTTTAAGTCCTTGAAATCGACACACATCCTCCAACTCCCGTCGCTTTTCTTGACGAGTACCGGGTTTGACAGCCAGTCATGGTAGTGTACTTCTCTCATGATGCCGGCCTCGACAAGCTTGGCCACGTCCTCATTGATGGCTTTGTTTCTTTCCGGGGCTTGCCCCCTTTTTTTCTGTCTTACCGGGGCATATCCCTCCCGGACATTAAGCCTGTGCTCTGCGATGCTACGTGGTACTCCGGTCATGTCTGACGGTTTCCACGCAAAGACATCCAAATTGTTCCTGAGGAGTTCGCACAAGTCTTTTTTCCCTTTATCAGTTAGGCTTCCCCCTATGGTGATGGTTTGATCCGGGAATTCTGGATGTATTGCAACCTTGATACATTCCTTAGCCAGGGTTTCCTCAACATTCTGCGGCGGGTGTGACTCCTTGATCATGCGGCATTCAACAGGTACAGTTTTGTCGCTGTGGAGCGTCACTACGCCTCCTTCAGTAGGGAACTTAATCATATTGTGAGCCGTGGATGGTATGATCTTTAGCAGCCTTATTCCCAGCCTTCCAATGATCCCGTTGTACTGGGACAGGGATCTCACCACCATGAAATTCATCCATGCACTTGTTGAATTCTCATCATCCCCCAGGGTTACTTCTAGCAAGATTTGTCCCAAAGGCCATGATATCTCGCCGCTGACACCAAGCAGGGGAGATGTGGTCGGGATCATCCTTCTCCGGACGTCTGGACTTAGTCGGTTAAAGCAGTGTTCATAGAGTACCTCTGAGGCGCTGCCATTGTCCACGTACATTCTATGTACGCGGTGTCCGCCTATATCTGCCTTGATTACCAGAGGGTGATCATCCCAGTCATCCCCCTGTATTGGTGGGAAAGAGATTTCCATGTTTGGACCTGCTTGGGTTTTCTGTTTCACACTTCTCTGCCAGGTCTGAATCATGAATATGGCCGTGGGGTTTTCTTTAGTCGCGGCTTCCTTTTTGCCGCCCTTGGCTGTTCCGGCCTTCTGGGCTCCATTCTTGATTTCCTTTACCAGGTGTGCTAGTTGACCAGATCTGACTGCTTCTTCAATTTGTTTCTATAGCTGGAAAAACTCGTCTGTGGTGTGGCCCCTTTCTCTGTGGAAATCACAATATTTGTCTTTGTTTCTTGATTCCACCGGACTTGCCATGGGAGGTGGAGCCGTAAACTTGACGGAGTCCATTGCCAAGATTTCTTTTGGTGTCTTGGTGAGAGGTGTAAAGCGGTCAGTTCTCCTTCTATCAGCTCTAGAGCGCCCTCTGAACTCAGAATTTCGTTTGAACGCCTGGCTATTCTTTTTGGGTAAAGGGATCTCCACCCTGGTAAAATATATTAACCAAAAAATCGTTGAAAGTACAATGGAATGTGGCTGAAATGCCACATTAACCTCAAGCAACCGCTTGAACAACCACTAGATCATTTACGACATGCCATAAATGAACAACTATCTACCAACAACTAGAACAACCATGAAAAGAAAAAACATGCAAAACACTTAAACAAATCCACATAACAGATTACTTCCTCGAACTGCCTTGAAACTGAGAATCAAACAGCTTGTTAAATTCCTCCACCTTCTTGAGTTTTCCCGTGCATAAAACCTACCTTCTTGAAACTGAGAATCAAACGCCTGGCTATTCTGGCTGATCTTTAACCCACCTTCTTGAGTTATCCATGAAGAGCGATCTTGCTTCTTCTTTGTCTGATTTGCCGCGACTGTAGTACCGCGGAGGAAGGCTGTAGTCACTTTCCACATTTCGTCCACAGTTTGTGGGATGTTGTCATTGAGTCTTTTGATCAGCTCCGGGTTGGTTATCCCGTGCATAAAACCTGAGATTCTCATACATTCCGGAGCACCCTTTACGTGCATGCTTTCTGCTTTGAAGCCATCAACGAAAGCTCCGGTTGACTCTCCTTCTCTTTGCTTGATGTGATGTAACTCCACTGGGTCCTTTGCATATTTCTTTTGTTGGAGGAAGGAGATAAGAAAATTCTCCGCAAATCTTCAAAGCTGTCAATGCTCTCTGGTGGGAGTTCGTCAAACTATACGCGGGCGTGACCCATGAGAGTGGAGTTAAACATGTGGCACCAAGTAGGCATGGCCCATCGCTCTACTTTAGTCGCGGTGCAGAAATTTTTGAGATGGTCTTCTGGATCACCGGTCCCATCATAGATTTTGACATTGGAGGGCATTCTGGTTCGTTTTGGGAACTCAAAACTCCTAATTTGATGTGTGAAGGGATCAGTGTCCTCGATATCATATGGGCGATATAAGTCATCTTCATCGCCTCTGTCTCTTTTAGTCCTGGACTTCCAATGTTCTCCAGCACTGTCCTCACTCTCTATTGGGGAGCGTTCTCTCCGTCGTCCGGGGTCAGAGTGTGCGGATTTATTCCCGACTCTTTTTTCCCTAGGGTATGGGGTGCTGCTGAAAGTTGGACTTGGGCTTCTCCTTTCCCATCTTTCTGATCTTTTGCCAGTTCTGTATGTGGGCTCATGGTGGCTACGTCTGGCTTCAGCCCTTCGCTCTCTCCGAGCACGGCTTTTGGACTTCAGTCTGGAAAACACATCCGGCTTCCTTTCTCCCAGTTGCGACTTAACGTCTCCTCGTTTGTCTCCCAAACGCGAGAAAATGACTGACCGGGGAAATGTTTTTCTCTCATGGTCCTCTCTGGAGGTTTCGGTTTCTCTACTGCTGAGCCGAGAGAAGGCACTTTGGGAGTAAGAGTACTCAGATGGTCCAGATCTGACGCTTGGACTGGCTTGTCGCCTTCTTTTGGCTTTTCTCTCTTCCCGGGGTTTGGACTCAGAGTTTCGAGATTGTTCCCGAGACCTCCTACTTTTTCCTTCATCATTATCGAAGTCGAGGCGTGTTTGCACCTGCCTTAACTTTTCTTGATGAACCTTTTCGGCCATTAAGGGCAAAAACTGGTCGTAGTGCTTGTCGCAAAACTCCCTTATTGCCGCATCTGGCAAAGGTTCACTCGTTCCTTGGTTCTTCTCCTTTCCCAAAGTGTTCCGTACTGCGGAGCGTTCTTGGGTAGGAGTGGAGCCACTTGTCGCCGGTTTACTCATTTTGGCTAGAGTATCTTTGAAAACGTAGTTAAGTTGACGAGTCACAATGCGGATGGCGCCACTTGTTAGTACAAAATTGGGGTCCACCTCAAAATCTAGTTTAGGCTAGCTCTTGATGGAATGAATTTCGGACTTTAAGGATTGAAAGTAAGCTGCTAAGAAAGAAAACACCGTTAGCCTCACCGCGGAAGAGGGACTTTCGCGGTCAACCTCCGGTGTGAGAGTAAGTAATGGTTTTTTAGAGAGATAAAGTATTTAGAGTGTGAGAGTGATGTGTGTTACCGTTCGAGAGCGTTGAATGCTCTCTATTTATACCATGGCTTGTGTTGTCGGTTTCCTGAGATCCCGTACTATGATAATGACGTTTTTAGGCGCCAAGTCCTTAGGTCCCCTCTCGTTCTTGTCTCCTTGTCGTGGGTGGCGACTCCTTCGGAAAGGGGTTGTCGCCTTTCCTGTTTTGGGTCTGTCTTGGGCAGCTATATGATAGCTGATAGTACTTGTTGGGTTTATAGATTTGATGAGACAAAACAAGAAGAATGAAAACAAGAAGGGCTAAAGATGACAAAGAGAGAAAGCTTCAAAGATATCAAGATACAAGAAATATTCTTATATGTTGAAACGATTTTATGTTATCTCTTTGTAAACCCTAGCACTCTCTATTATATAAAGAGAGGCAGGGTACGTAGTTTAATGTGTCTTCCACAATGTAATATTACAGAAAGGTGTGTGTGTGTGTCTAAGGTGTGGTTCATTGTAAACGCCTAGACTAGAGTTAGTTGTTCGATACCTACAAGATCTGAGGTGTCTTAGATCCCTGTTACAGTTAGGTAACACGTTATTATTCTGATCAAATAATAATTGGAGGTGATGATGGTGAAAAACCTTGTGTCAATAACTTTGATTTGTTTTAATCCGCTGTGCATAATTGTTCATTGTTATTGTTGAACCCTAAGGCTCAAAACGATCTAAGAAACTATTATTACCAATGATTTTAGTTTCAACAGTACTACTTACTCTTTTTGGGTCGGTTTGTGGTCCTGACTTTTGAGTTGATCCCGGACACGGAGTGCGTCCCACGGTTAGGTTTCAGAACCGCGGGATTCCTTAGAAAGGTGTTGTGACGCGGTCCTTGGGAGGGTCGGTTCTTATCCCCGTCCGGGTTGGATTAGTTTAGGTGAGCCCGGCCCATTGTTCTTGGGTCCGGGGATACTATGCGTGATCAACCGTCATACACAAAAAAGCTTTGATGGAACATTGGAAATTGAAAGAGAACGAAAGCGATTTGATAGACCAAAATTCAAGAATTCGAGGATGAAACTTACAGAGAATAAAACATGACAAGGGAAAAACTTCTATAACCCAAATTAAGTTTATTAAAGATCAAAATATTTAAGCCGTATATTTATAGAGATTAAAGGATGACCTCTAATAGTTACAATAAGGCTAGGTATATTTTACTAAATCATTATGTAAACATAAAATTAAAAACCCTCCCTATGAATATTCAAAAGTTTTTATAATGAACAAAGTACGAAAATTGAAAAATTACTCTGTCGCACCACTTTTTGGGGATGAGAATTACTTGTGCCGCAAATGATAAATGTGGCGCACCACTTTTTTGGTGGTGCCATGATTTTGCATTTTTTCCATTCTTCCATAAACGTCTTGGAAAACTCTTAGGATGTGTTTGGTAGAGAGAAAAGAAATGAGAGAAATGGAATTTGCTCAAATTCTCTTGTTTGGTAGAGAGAATTAAAAAAGGTGGAGAATTGAAGAGAAATTAGTGGAGAGTTAGAGAGAATTGGTAGTGTAATTTAGTTACTCCCATTTCCATAATTTTTGTAGAGAATTTGGAGAATTGTGGTTTTCTTTTTTTTTTAACAAAATAAATAGGTTTTTTTATAAATATTTTTCTTTTAAAAATATTTTTTTTATAAAAAATAATTAAAAAATATTTTTTTTAGAATTGTATTTAGAAAAAATAATTTTTTAAATAATTTTTATAAAAAATAAATTAAAAAAAAATAAATTAATTTTTTTTTATTAATAAATTTTTAAAAAAATATTTTTTTTTAAATATATTTTTTAGAATTGTTATTTAGAAAAAATAGAAAATTTAAAATAATTTTTATAAAACAATAAATTAATTTTTTTTAAAATAAGTTATTTTTTAAAATAAATTTTTAAAAAATATATATAAATTATAAAAAACATATTTTTTAAATATATATTTTTGAAGTTGTTATTTAGAAAAAATAATTTTTTTTTCAAAAATTAACAATTTTTTTTTTTTTTTTTTCATTTCTCGGGCCAAGTCTCTGTTGTTACCAAACATTAGAATTGAACAAAATTCTCTACTGATTTCTATTCTCTGAATTTATATTCTCTGCTTCATTCCTATTCTCTGAAATTCTCTCTACCAAACGTGCCCTTAGATCCTATTTTGATCTCGTCCTCAATCTCTTTCTCATCATATATGCACTCAATTCTTTGGTACAATAGTTAACGACAGAAAATAAAATGTGTTTTCATTTTTATTGTATTACAAGTATTTTAAACTACATGACTAGAAAGTTCAATATGGAAATGACTTATTTCCTTTCTAATAATCGATTAATGAATTAAATATTGTTTGTCAAATAGAGAATCATCTATTTATGCAGCAAAACAAAATGCTTTTCTATCGGAGTTAGAAAACTACATACGCAAGTAACGCCACAACAAACCTTCGGAAAAAAAAAAGTCCACAACACACATTTAATTTTCACTTTAATATATAGATAGTAAAAAACTTATACTACTTGAGTTTTTTCTCATATCCACCGTATAACCCGAGTACTCAGCTAGTATTCGTATTACTTATTTTTCAAACATTCAAAAAAACTCTTACATTTTATTTTATTTAAGTTTACCCATCTTCTTACAAACACCCTCTCTTAATTATCAAAACTAAAATACACTCTTATTTGCAGAAAATACTAAGTTTCTTATTAAACCACCCGAGTTGTACTACTATGTAACATGCATCGTCTTCTCTTAAATATAAAAAAATTCGAAAAAAAGCTCCTCACAGGAGAAGCAGCCGAGCTCATTACTTTCGCGAAAAAAAAGCTCCTCACAGGAGAAGCAGCCGAGCTCATTCCTTTCGCTTTATTAGGATTTCCGTTAACCTTTGTTAATTTACTGATTCATTGTCTTCATTACCTCCCCATATTGCAAATACACATTAAGAAAATTAATAGTATATTTATGAGCAAAGAGTATACTTCTTTTGTTTCAATTTTATTGTTCACCTTTTCTTTTTTAGTGTGTTTCAAAATAATTCTCAATTAAGAAAAATAGTATAAATTGTTTAAGTTTACTATATTACTCTTAATCAAAATTGATATTTACAAAATTAAAAGAAAATATTACTTAATTATCTAAAGATAAAACCATTCTATTTAGCTTTCGTAAAAACTAAAATAGTAACTAATGCATATTTTAAATAATATGTTTTTTTATACGTGGACAATAATATTGTGACGGAGATATTAATAGATATGAGTCATTGCTTTGACGATTTTGTTTGTTTTCTAGGTTGATTTCCTTTTTGATTTCCGTAATTCTTATAGATGGAATTCACTTGAAAACACTAAAAAAGTCAAACATGAACTACGTTAATTAATCTAACACTTCTCTCATAGATCGTGCCACATTTTTTAAACTAGTATCGATCCACCCAAACTCTTGTCTTTAACCGAGTCATTGTTTAAATAACTCAGATTTTGTATCCGTCACAACACATAATTACTTAAATCTGTAGAAGTACATATTTTTTTTGTAAAAACTTAGTCTGATATCCCGACATTGTGCTAGAAGTTCTCCAATGTTTATGGTATATAAGGAAGAGTAAACTCCACAACTCCTCACTCCAAAGCAATTGTCTTCCCATATCCAACATTCACTCACAAACATATATATATTTATACACACAACCTTCTTGACTGCTCTATAAATATAAACACATTTTCATTGTAACTCTTTCTACTTTAGAATATATAGGCATAGCACAAATAATTAATCATAAAATTTAGTTGATTAAACGATTATATAATGTCGAGCAGAAGATCAAGACAATCATCATCAGGGGCTTCTAGGATTACGGATGATCAAATCGTACAACTCATCTCAAAGTTACAACAACTTCTTCCTGGGACTCGTATCCAACGATCTAACAAGGTTAGCTTCTTAAACCTTTCTTTTTATATCCTTTTACTGTTGTGAAAATTTATGTTGTTTTAGTGTTTTAATGAAAATTTATACATGTAGGCCTCAGCGTCGAAGGTGCTACAAGAGACTTGCAACTACGTGAGAAGCTTGCATAGGGAAGTTGATGACCTTAGCGACCGGCTATCAGAGTTATTATCCACCATTGACGCCGATAGCCCTGAAGCTTCCATTATTCGAAGTTTAATAATGTGAAATGCACATCTCTACACATAAATTATTCAGTAGCTTTCGGATTAAGTATAACTGGAGTACGTTAATCAGTTA
The DNA here is from genome assembly GCA_014162995.1 of Artemisia annua. Classification (NCBI taxonomy): domain Eukaryota; kingdom Viridiplantae; phylum Streptophyta; class Magnoliopsida; order Asterales; family Asteraceae; genus Artemisia; species Artemisia annua. The sequence goes on from LBNU01022787.1 coordinate 105,991, forward strand.
CTTAATCATCTCTCTAGGGTTTAATCTAATTAATAACCCATGTTACGCTAGTACTATATATTATTGTATTGTCAAATAATACTTATAATAATTCACTGATAGTGTATTAAAAAGTTTTCTTGTGATAATAATAGTGGTGTTTCTGTCTCAAATGCATGTTTGTTGATTCGAATTTTTTGAGTACTATATATACGTACATGTCAATTTTCTTGTTTTTCTTTCTTATACAACGAGAGACTGATCGATCCGACTGCATAATTGCTCGTGCATGGCCAAAGTTCTATCTAAACTGTTTGTATATAGAATAGCTCGGGGTTGGCTAAAGTTTCAAATTGGAACACATAATTCTTTACTCAAGATGTATAAACAACACTAGAGAAACGTTTATTCTGAAATTTTCGGGAGGAAATGTATGAGATACGTAATTTATAATCTAAGTAAAGAATGACTATGTACGAGGAGAAAATGCTGACATCGAGCTGTTTTGAATAACATATAAATGTTAGAACTTGTGCTGATTTAGTATAGTAAAATGTATGAAGAAACAGTTTCAGTTCACGAATTTGTCATACTAGCTAGTAGCTACTATCATTTTTCATGTAGAATTTGACTTTGGAAGAAATTCTTCGTCATATGGAACCTAAACGAAATTTACATAAATTTACTAGCTACTACTTAATTAATACGAGTACGAAATATACATAAATTCCAATCCGTTTATATTACACAAATATAACTTTAGCAACCAACATAACCAATACAAGTTGTTTATGAGGTTTTCTTGCACAATCTTATGTCTCAATCTGAATTAAACATGTAGGTCTTAGGGATGAGGTGGTTATTGAATGCCATTGTCCCTAAGAAAGTGATGTACGTAAGTGCCGGTACAACTTGTTTCAACAATTAATATTTTCTCAAGAGTTATTTCGCAAACAAGTATGCCAATGTATTCATTTCGAAACAACCCAAAAATGTTACAAAAGAATTTTGAGGAAGGATTTCAAACAAGTTGATCGATCAACATTGATAAGTGATCAATTGCTCAAGAACCTGAACGAAACACACAAAAATTTACTTGAAATCTTGTATACAAAAAATCGGCGATCGATTGCTCAAGAGCCTGAACGAAACATACAAATTTCATTGCTTACGTGCTATCAAAGTTCCATGATCATACATAAAAAAGNATATGCTTCATGTCAAGTGAGAGCAGGTATGTAAATGAGGCTCCCACATCTTTTGGCACCCAATGTTTGTATTGTATTTCAGGATGTATTTTAGCCATTCAACTTATCCTAATGGCCTTCTTTGTAGTCAAAAGTTTCCATAATCGCAAAGTCAGTACAACGGTTATGTTCAATATTCATCATTAACAATGTAACAACACATGTTTTGTTTGCCATACCAGTTACAGAATTTATAAAACAGAATAAGTTGTTGACAAATTGTCTGGAGCAGTATCATTTTTTTCCTCATAAGATGTGACATGTCAACTGATGAATGCATTAAGCATGTTATTAAGCACAAGTTTTATATCTTCATATTATTACTCTTTTACGTTATGAACGTAACATATAATTTTCCTATTCTGGACCCAAACCATCAATCCTATTTTATGTGTATTGAACTGCTTGTGATTGAACATTATAAGGACATGTGGTAGTGAAATTGACCCTCTTGAAACACAATTCCTTAGTGATCGACAAAGTAATTAAAAACGCCTAAATTTGTGTCATTCATTCAAATGAATAAGTGTAAAACACTGATAAACTGAATCATGCTTACTGGAAAACGTGCAAACCGGTATTTATATCAGAACAATGTTCAACGGAGAAAATGGAAAACGTGCAAACGGGTATATTTATATCAAACCAATGTTCAAATGAAGAAAATGAAGGCACAAAGCTGAGGAATTTAGTTAAGTCTTTAGGTACTTATATCAGATATAACAATAAGCATTCTAAGAATGGGTAATCGTAAGAGAGCTTTTACAAGAAATGATCACTTTACACCATGTGACTCAAGTTTCGGATCCAACAACTGTCAATGTTTTAGTTTTCAACCTTATTGTCTGCAATCAACCACACAGGGCAGGGATCAAGTTTTCAAGTTGGCAAATTCAAACGTAGTTTATCAAAAAACTGGCTTTAAACTAAATCACAATCTTCATGCATCAAGTTTATATATACATGTGATCAAAGATCTCTTTAGAAATAGTATGCAACAATTGTAATGTTTCAACTTCTAAACAACTCAAGTCTCGATTTGGTATGCATTCAATAATGTTTATAAAGATTCAAACCTGAATCTTCTTACAAATATAAACACTTATCAACAAATTAAAAGTAATCAAACTTTAATGACCACACCATATACGTTAAAACAAAAATAAAATTCTATACTATACAGTAAACAGACTTAAGAAAACTAAACCAAACTTAATCACAACATATTGGGCACCTTACGAGTCCATTTTCATTGCAATCGGGACATCTTTGAAACCCATAATCACTTTCGTCTATCTCTTCTTTTTCACCTTCGTCCGAATTTACTTCATAGTAAATCTTACAACTACCTGAACACGTCTCACACAGTACAAATCTTACATCCCCGCAACCCTCACAACCTTCATTATGACCAATCGCCATTTCACAGCCTTCAAACACCTTGTCTAACATAAGCTCATCGTGAAATCGCCTAATTTCATCAACACCACCTATGTATTTCTTACCGATAAAAACCTTTGGCAACTCACCATTATACTGATCACCCAATAATTCTTTGAGCTCCTCCTTGAAGCCCGAATGCATTGATACATCCCTTTCATCGACTCTAAACCCGGAGTTTTTTAATATGACTCGAACATGGCAGCAATCCTCATACGTCTTTCTAATTCCCCTTAAGCTAGTAAAATATAAAACTAACTTTTCTTTATTACATGGCATGTTCTCGTTTTTTCCATTTTGTAACGATTTTGATGGTATAAACGCGTCATTCGAGTTTGAACACAAAGGAGACTTGTTCTCCACGAATTGTATCTTTAAAGGTTTACATGCTACTTCATCATGCTGATCATTTTCTTCTGATGGCAATGTGGGCTCATCGAGTGGAGTCGGATTCAAATGAATATGATCCACCGTAGATGTTGGTTGAATAGGGCTTGAATCATCCAAACCCTCCATTAATTCCCACGCATTGATAGTCTCGGGCTCACAAGCAGGCGTTGCAACAGGTGTTTCTTGTACTCTTTTCGCAATCTTCTTATCAATCATCTTACTCCATGTCTTGGTCTCGATCATTTCAACAGCAACATCTTTTAAACTTTTCTCTGGGACATTGGGTTTAGTTGGATCAAGCAGAAGGTAACCAAGGGTGGACGAATTAAGTGATACGACGTGACTAAGGTCGCTATCACGTGGCGGAGAATGGTAGCTATACGAAGAGTAGCTCTGTCGTACAGGAGAATATTGAGCATTGCAGTTTCGGCATACCGGTTGCTTTGATGGTGTGCAACCCATTACACCAAAACTTGCAAAAATATATACTTTAGAGTTTAGAACACAGAATAACAACCCTATATAAGTTTAAATCAGTAAGTATATATCGAGAATATGTGTGGAATTGTGTGTATAATGATGAAAAAAAGTGAGAATACCAAAAAAAGATAAAATTCTTACATAAAAAGTAGGAATATAATTTGACCAAGGTTGAGGAAATATGAAATGAGATTGGTGGTTTAGATAAATACAAATCATGCATTGAAAAGATAAAAATAGAAAGTTCTGCTAATCCAAAACCCGAAAACCAGTTGGATTTTAGATGATTATATCATAAAGCTAGGCGTATATATAGTTGTGGATTGGAATTACTAGGAACTCATTGTGATAGTGTGTGTATATATTATTGCATCAATAGGTCATGTTGACATGTTGTATGTTTTAGTTGTTGGTCCCTAGCTACACTTAAGGTCCAAACAATAATGTGAAAGAAACAATCTGTACGTGTACTTTCAATTCACGTATTTGTCTGTGATATATGGATCTTTGCACCGTAATTAGGGATCAAAAATCACGGGACCATCAAGCTGTGAGTACGAATATATTTATGTTAATTAGTTTGACAAAGATACTAATTGACTTTCTTATCTGTAACATTTTAATATCTAGGCAATATATATCTAGTTTTACTAATAATTTATTTTATCCCATCTAAAGATACATATTATCACTCCCGAAATCCATGCCAAACTTTTCGAAACTAAATAATGACCAACAAAACTTATCTGACTTAATCTCTTTACACTTTCTTATTTGTCTTTACCGGTGAATAACTATCTTACAATATACATTATAAATTTATCTCACGTATGTTAGAACCTAAGTTTTCAACATTTTATCAAGTCTCGGTTATTTCATCATTTGTAATAGGTTGCTATGTTTATCTAAGTTATTTAAAAGAGTCATGTAAACATGATAAGAGTCCAAACGTGTCCAATGGGCTCCAAGCCCATTCGTTTAGTAAAGGAAGGAGAGAGGGAGTGTTGCCCTAGCTCCTCTATTATAAGTAGGACCTCATGTATTCATTCTCTCTTGTTGGTTATTTCAATAACATAGTGAAACTCTTGCACTTTTATTCTTCATATTTGATCTAATCAATCAAACTCTATTTCTCATCTCATTTCTATCAAATCTATACTTGTGTTTACATTATGGTGACCTAACAAGTGGTATCAATCGCCAAATAGAAGGTGTACGCTTTGTTTTTGTTCCTAACGACCCAAAAACTTTGTTTTTAACTCGTTATTTTTGATAAAGTTTGCTACTTTCTTGTTTGTTTCGTGTTTTTATCACATCTTTTACATCAAAACTTGTGTTACAAACTCAAACAACCAACAAAGTTTCAAATTTTAACAAAATTTTTTGATTCGTACTATTTGTACCATTTTTTGAAAATTTTCAAATTTTCAAAAAGTGGTTCAAGTTTGCAACTTTCTTTAAGATTTCATCATTTTAAGGTTAGTTGTACAAGAATCTTGGATTAAAAACATGTTTTTGGATTGCTTTTAACAAAAACAAAATCTGCCTAGTTTTTGCATTTTTTCGAAATCTTTTAAACCCTAACTTTCGAGATCTTTTGTGACTGCTCCTTAAGTGTTTTCGTTGGTTACTCAGTGCTTTTCTCTCTTGTATAAGAAAGAAAACACTTCGACTTGTTGGATATTTTCGATATTGTATAATCTCGAAAATTTGTGGAATTTTTTTCGAAAATTTTGAACTTTCGAGATCTTTTCTGGCTTATCGAAATCTTTTGATTTTCGAGATCCTTGAAAAACTTTCGAAATCCTTTCATAATTTTCGAGAACTTTACAAATTCCTGCTACAATAAAATTTCTCGAAACTTTGCTAAAAGTTTCTCGATAAACTGTTTTTTCGAGAACTTTTATATTTTTTTGAAATCTTTTGCTTTTTTCGAAATCTTTGGTACTTTGACTGTTTTTCGAGATATTCAACATTTTAAGCTTTGGAAACATACTTGGGATAGTTTTCGAGAATTGGCATAACACTTATACCTTCTACAAGATCCATTTTCACACAAGTATTTCATCATGTCTCAACCACCCTACTACAACTTTCATCATCAGCAACCCTATCATCAAACACAATTGTTTCGTCAACAACAACAACCTCAACAATCATATCCATATAATCAAATGATCTCTCAACAACATGTCATGATGCATCAACATCAACAACTGCCTCAACCTCCACCATTTCCAATGCAACAAATCACTCAACCGTCGAAACAAACTCATTGATTTGACCAAATGTGTGAAGTAATCACTACTCAACAATCAAGACATGAAGCAGGTTCACTTGACACACCACCCATGCTCACACCCGGTAATTATGTTCAGTGGTCAAGTCGATTCCTAAAATTTCTTGAACTCAAGAAACCACATGGCAAATACATGAGACAAGTTATCAATGAAGGCCCATTTGTAACACCTACTACCCATGTCCCTGGTGATCCTAATGCTAATCCACCCGTACCGGAATCATACAGACCCTATACTGATGCTCAACTTACTGCTGAACAACTACTTCACAAAGAAGCTGATGAATATGCCATGATCTACATTCTTCAAGGCATACCTAATCCAATCTTTCGCAGTGTTGATGCTCAGAAAACTGCTAAGGCAATGTGGGAACATGTTCATCTCCTAATGGAAGGAACTCAGTTGAATCAGGAGGACATGGAGTCAAAACTTTACATGGAATACACACATTTCATGATTGAGCCAATGGAATCACTTGAGTCATACTATCACCGCTTCACTAACATCATTAATGACCTCGATAGACACAACATCATCTTACCAAAGATTGCTGTCAACACGAAGTTCTTAGGATGTCTTGGTCCTGATTGGCAGAAGTATGTGACATTTGTTCGACAAGCCCGAAACCTTCATGAAACACCATATGGTTTGTTGTATGACTATCTGAAACACCATCAACATGAAGTTGACAATGATCGCGCTCTCAGAGGAAACTATTCACAGCCCCCACCTACAAACTCTTTGGCACTTGTTGCTCAATCACATGTTCCGGCTCCACCATTACAACATAATGTTTATCATCCAGAACAGGCTTATCACAACAACCAATCTCCGTACTCATCTTATGATTCTTCATCGCACCCTCCTGTAAATCAATTTGCATCATATGACAACAATGACACCTTGTCTACATCACTCACTGCTAATGATGACGATGATGATGAGGACTTCAACAGTCTCAACCAAGGAATTGCACTCATTGCCTGGGCTTTCAGCAAATTCTCAAACAAGTCCAACAATCGACTTCGTTCATCTTCAAATACAAGGAATCAAGCTGTCATTCACGATGGTCGCGTTGAGATTCAGAATCGCAACAGTAACAGATTTGGATCGGGTGGTAATATGGGTAACTCTAATNATGATGACGATGATGATGAGGACTTCAACAGTCTCAACCAAGGAATTGCACTCATTGCCTGGGCTTTCAGCAAATTCTCAAACAAGTCCAACAATCGACTTCGTTCATCTTCAAATACAAGGAATCAAGCTGTCATTCACGATGGTCGCGTTGAGATTCAGAATCGCAACAGTAACAGATTTGGATCGGGTGGTAATATGGGTAACTCTAATTCTGGACAACGATTTAACAAAAATGGAGCATTCAGGAACAATGGTGGTGTCCCTCAGAGAAAGGCAGAGATTGTTGACACAGGGAATACTGAATCAGGGAATACAATCATCAGATGCTATAACTGCAATGGAATAGGTCACTTGGCAACTGCATGTCCATCACCGAGAACTCAAGGAAGTAAGTATCACAAACAAGCATTACTCCTTGCTCTCAAAGATGAAGCCCGCAGCAACACGAATGCAAATGACAACAGCTTCATGGCTAATGCACATTCTGATGATGACATGGAAGATTTGGAAGCTGCTGTTATGCTGATGGCCAACATGCATGAACTCCACATAAGTGACTCAGGCCCAGTTTATGACACTGATGGTCTTTCTCAGGTAACTGATCTTAACTCATGCCTCATACATGATATTGCCTCCCCATCTGCATCTGAATCTTACAAGGAACAAGAAGTTCAAAATGATTCATTGTTATCTACATACATGAATACTCAAATGGACACAAAGGTTATATTTGATGATTTTCAAATTAACCCGGTTGTCACATTTGATGATTCGGATACTGAAACTGTCAATGATAACAATGCTCACGTTGAACATTTTAATCCTTCGTCTGGTCCAGATTCAGAAATTCAGTCCCTTCTTATGACTAGTCAATCTCAAAACATTAAATGTCAAGAGCTTAATGCTAGATTGAAAGAGAAAAATGCATCATTAACTAGGGATATTGAGTGCTATAAATTTCAACCGTCAAACGCGGAAAAACTGATTCAACGGGAAAAAGGCTTTGAAGCTGCTTTTCTAAAATCTTCTCGTCACGAAATAGAATTAGAACACCAAATTGCAAAAATTATGGAGTCTAAAAATGACTTAGCTTCTGAGCTGGAAAAACAAGCGTTTGAACACAAAAAACAAATTGCACAACTTGAAGCAATAATTTTAAAAACCAAAACAGAGTTGTCAAATTGTCAAGCTGAGTTCACGGAACATAAACAAAAAACAAGAAAGAAAGTTAAGTCATACGTTGATGAGATTGTTGAATTGGAACACAAGCTTAAAGAATTTCAAAATGTTGTGTATAAAACTGGTAATTCAGTGACTACTATTCAAAAGTTTTCAGTAACTCGAACAAACAATGGTCACGGCTTTGCAATTGGAAGTGATTCACCATGTTTTTTACGTGTAGCACTCAATGAGATTCCAAAGTTATATAGTGCAGATCATCTCTTTGACGATACTGTTGTTCGTACTGTTGTATATGATTGTGAAGAGGAATATGAAATTGAAGAAGAGAGTCGATCAAAAATGGAAAATGTGACATACAATAAACCTTTTGATTACTCTAAAATGCCTCCTATTACTGATATTTTCACACCGCAAAAAGAGAAATCTGAACAACCATGGTACATAATCAAACCTCAAGAAGTTACTTCTCATGTAGCTCCTGCTAAACCAGTGGTGCAAATAAATGGTCCTTTACCAAATGATAACAAACTTCAAAATCTTCCTACACGTTGTCGTATACTTAAGTATTTCGACACGTTCATGGATAACATTGAACAATTAGATGAAGCCATTGAACGCAACTCTAAAATAACGGTTTTTACTATTACTACTCCTCATGAGAGAGAAAAACGAGAAGTGTTTCAAAAACAGTTTTTACCAATTGCACGACATTTGCGTCATTGTGCTCGCCACTGGGAACAGGAACTTCAAAAAGAAGTCTCATCTATGATGAATGTGTTTCAAGAAACTGAACAAGCGATTTTAAATCAAAAACGTCAAAATCAATTTTTACAAAAAGATGCTGATCGACTCTTGGAACATGTTCTTAGTGCTGATATAATTTCTGTGATTATGAATTCTCTTTATGAATTTGGTACTTCGATGCTTGTTGATGATCACTGTGATGATGTTGAGTTGTTGTCTAAACAAATTGAGACATTAAAAGATGAAAACGTTAATCTCCGAAAACACAACGATGATGTGCAAAACAAACTTTCAAATGAGATTTCTCAACTCAACAAAAAGCTTGAATGGTGTCAAAACCAAAGTCTTGATTTCGAACTGGAATTACAAAGTCTCAAAACTTCTACAACTTTTCAAAACGAAAACGAGGAACTTAAAAGTAAAATCTCGAGATATGAAAAGGAAATTGCAGAATTGCAAGAAGTTACAGATTTTTGGAAAAAGAGTCGTGATGAATATTTTTATTCTAACCGAAAACTCGACAGTGAAATTCAAGATAAAATGCACATTTTCATTGAGTTGAAAGAGAAAATACGTAAGCTTGAAAAAGGAAAATCTGTCAACACTAATGTAATTGCTCCAGGAATGTACTCTTTAGACATAACAAACGTAGCACAACACACTAAGAGGTCTAATTTGGATCCTTCCACTTCTACAGGAATAGTTGCCACTCATAGCGTTAGCAGCTCCAAGCATAAACGAATGAAAAGGAAGAATAGGATTTTGCAACGTAGAAGAGAGACACTAGAAGCCTCTGAAGTAGAAGAACACCCTAGGACTTTGAATAAAACTCATCCTGCACTAGATTTAGATACCGATTTGGCAAATTGTAATCCTAATCTATGTGTAACGAATGATGAACCTTTGAATGTTTTAAAAGTTGATGCTTCATGTGTGTTTTGTCGCAAAAATATGTTATCTGGTGATCATTCCAAATGTGTTGCAAATTCTCTTTTATCTCGTCTTAAGAAACGTACATTTGGCAGAAAATCTAGGCCCACTAATGCTTCTAAATCTGTGCTAGGACTTATGCCCTGTGTAGTTTCTAAGAATGATATAGTCAACCCAGTAGTTGCGAACAATACCTCTAGGATCATGCCAACTGTCACTGAATTTGATTTAAAGAAGGCTAAATCTAGTTGGAATTGGCAACGTTGGTTACAAAGGACACATAGCTTTAAATGGATTCCTAAAATTGTTAACATGTGTGCGTCTAACCCAACGGAACCCACAACTTCTTCGGGTTCCACACTTACCATTGTACCATCGTCGTCTCTTTCATGTGATGCAGGTGGTGCAAATTGTTCTCTGGATTGTTGATAGTGGATGCTCCCGACACATGACAGGCAATCTTAAACTGTTAAAAAACTTTGTCTCAAAGTTCATTGGTACTTTCAGATTCGGGAATGATCATTTCGCTGCAATTATGGGCTATGGAGACTATGTCAGTGGGAATATCAAAATTAGTCGTGTTTACTATGTTGAAGGCCTTGGTCACAATCTATTTTCAGTTGGTCAATTTTGTGATGGTGATCTGGAAGTTGCATTCAGGGAGAAAACATGCTTTGTTCGTAATCTACAAGGAAATGATCTCATGTCTGGCACACGTGGAAACAGTCTTTATACAATCTCAATGTCCGACATGACCGCTTCCTCTCCCATTTGTCTACTTTCAAAGGCTGAATCGACAAAATCCTGGTTATGGCACCAACGCATGTCACATCTCAACTTCCGAACTATGACTGATCTTGCTCGCCATAAACTAGTTGACGGTCTTCCAAGGTTCCGATATACAAAAGATCACCTATGTCCCGCTTGCGAACAAGGAAAGAGCAAACGTGCACACCTGACCACCAAACCAGAACCGAGCACTGATCATGTTCTTCAACTTCTTCATATGGATTTATGTGGACCAATGCAAGTACAAACAATTAATGGGAAACGATACATACTTGTGATAGTCGATGACTTCTCCAAATGGACTTGGGTCTACTTTCTTCGAAGCAAAGATCAAGCTCCATCAATGATAATTACCTTTCTCACGAAAATTCAGGTTCAACTTCGCAACACTGTAAGAATTGTAAGGACAGACAATGGAACTGAATTCAAGAATCAAACTCTTCGTGCATATTTTGAGAAAGTTGGAATTGAACATCAAACATCAATTGCACGGACTCCCGAACAAAATGGAGTGGTCGAAAGACGCAACAGGACGTTAGTGGAAGCCGCACGAACGATGCTCATTAATGCTCAATTACCAGATTATCTTTGGGCAGAAGCCGTCTCTACCGCATGTTACACCCAAAATCGTTGTATGATCAATAAACGTCACAAAGTCACACCGTATGAAATTGTTCACAAACGAAAGCCCAACATACAACACTTTCATGTATTTGGATCTCTTTGTTATCCGAATAATGATCGTGATGATCTTGGAAAGCTTAAGGCAAAGGCTGACGTCGGTATCTTCATTGGATATTGTGAAAACTCCAAAGGTTTTAGAATCTACAACCGTCGTACTAGAGAGATTCAGGAGACTATCCATGCTAATTTCGATGAGCTCACAGAAATGGCTTCTGAGCAAAACAGCTTAGGACCCGCAACCAACCGTCTAAACTTTCCAGATTCTTCAGCTGAACCGTTGTCACTAACTCGTCGAGAATTGGAAACATTGTTTTCTCCTTTGTTCGATGATTCATTTGAGACACGTGCACCAGATGTATCCACTAGTTCCGCTGCTCAACCTGATAATATTCAAGTACCTGATACAACGGTTACTACAACTACAATAGTAACACCCGATGCACCCCCGACTGAATCACCAACAATAGAAGAACAAACCGCTTCCAACACCGACAACCCAACTGAAGATCTGAACCAACAACAAGTACCCGAACCTGCAAATTATGATCCAAATGCGTTCTTCAATCCGTTTGCTCCGACTCCGAACCTTTCTGATATTGCTGAGTCGTCAACACGCAACTTGGAACCAACTAATATGCAGCAGTTTCATAACCCTCACCCTTCAACACATCATTGGACTCGTGACCATCCAATTGTCAACATTATTGGTCATCCAACAGCTCCAGTTATGACTAGACAAAAACTTCACTCCGATGCCGAACATTGCATTTATGCTCTAACAGTTAGTCATGAAGAACCGAAAAATATTAAAGAAGCTCTCACTTACGACAACTGGATTGAATCAATGCAAGAGGAATTCAACCAATTCAAACGTCTTGAAGTTTGGGAATTAGTTGAACGACCGGATGGATTTTATGTCATTGGGCTAAAATGGATTTGGAAAAACAAGTTGGACGCAGAAGGCAATGTTATTCGTAACAAATCACGTTTGGTAGCTAAAGGATATACTCAAGAGGAAGGAATTGACTTTGAGGAATCTTTTGCACCAGTGGCTAGACTCGAAGCTGTTCGAATATTTTTAGCATACGCTGCTCACAAAAACATGGTCGTTTATCAAATGGATGTGAAAACTGCATTTCTGAACGGTCAACTACGTGAGGAGGTATACGTTAGTCAGCCAGAGGGATTTGTCGACCCAGAGCACCCAAATCATGTCTACCGACTTAAGAAGGCTCTCTATGGTCTCAAACAAGCCCCCAGGGCGTGGTATGATAAACTTACTGCTTTCTTGCTTGCTAATTCTTTTACTAAAGGTTTACTAGATCCAACTTTGTTTATTCAAAAACACGGGGAAGATATTTTAATTGTGCAAATATATGTCGATGACATTATTTTTGGCTCTACAAACAAAAAGTACTCAAACGCTTTTGCCAGATTAATGAAACAAAATTTTGAAATGTCAATGATGGGTGAACTTACGTTCTTTTTGGGACTACAAGTTCATCAGTCTCCCCGTGGAATTTTCCTAAATCAGTCCAAATACGCTCTTGAGATAATTAAGAAACATGGAATGACCAGTTGTGATACTTACAATACTCCTATGGCTAACACAACTAAGTTAGATGCGGATCCAAATGGGAAACCAGTTGACCCCACAAAGTACCGAAGTATTATTGGGTCACTGATGTATCTCACCGCTAGTAGACCGGATATTGTATTTGCTGTATTTATGTGCTCTCGCTATCAGTCCAGTCCAACTGAACGTCACCTCAATGAGGCTAAGAGAATCCTTCGATACGTAAAGGGAACCATTAATTTGGGGATCTGGTATCCGAAGGATTCCGGTTTTGAACTAATAGCTTTTTCAGACGCTGATCATGCAGGGTGTATGGATACACGCAAAAGTACTTCTGGTGGTTTGCAGTTTCTAGGAGATAAACTCGTGTCTTGGCAATCAAAGAAGCAGGATTGCACATCACTATCGTCAACAGAAGCTGAATATGTTGCCATGTCTGCCTGCTGTGCACAAGTCATTTGGATGCGTACACAACTAATGGACTACGGTTACTTATTCAACAAGATTCCGATGTACTGTGACTCGAAAAGTGCGATAGCGATCTCGTGCAACACGGTTCTGCATTCTAAGTCTAAGCACATTGATCTCCGTTATCACTTCATCAAGGAGCATGTTGAAAAGGGTACAATTGAGTTATATTTTGTGGGTACAGAATACCAACTGGCAGACTTGTTCACAAAACCACTACCCCCGGGAAGGTTTACTGAGCTAGTTCACCGGATTGGTATGCGGTGTTTGACTCCGGATGATCTTAAATCTTTTCTTGAAAACAATTAACCGAGTCAAATACCAAAACTATCTTTGTAAATATTTTACAAAAACAAAATACAAAATCAAAAAATCAAAAAATCCAAAAAGATTTTACAATTTCTTATGTTTTTTTAAAATGCTCGTACACAATCTTCGTCAACACTTTGGTTTATCAAAATTTCAATATTTTCACACCAAGTGTTGAGGGGGAGAAAATGTTCTTCAAAATTTCAAAATCTTGTGCAAACATGTGTACTTGCATATTTCTTTATTGTTATGATGTTTCTTTGCAATGGTGGAACGTTAAAGGTTATCTCGTATCATTTCTTTCTTCATTTTATTTCTTTATTAGCTTACCATTAACTGTCGTTACGTTTAACCGTTAAATTAAGTCATTAGGACATGTTTTATGGTTAAGTTAGTAGTCAAGGGACTAAAATTGCCAAGTTGTGAAAGTTTCTAAAGCTTTAACATAACAAACAAACACCCCCCGTTTTTTTTCTTCACAAATTCAAAAATCCAAAAACAAACACCCCCTTACATCTCACGGCTCAAATCCTTTATCCAAATCCACGTTCTTGATCTCAAAACCGTAAGTGAATTCACGTTTGTTAGCTTATTCTAAGATATGGTTTTCAATTAATTACATTTTGGATGGCTAGATTTCGTGCAATTTAGAATTTAAGAACTAGGGTTTTCGAAAATTTCGTCCCTTATGAATAAATGTGTTTTAGGTAATGAAATCATAGGGCTTTTGCTTTTAAACGTCTAATAATCATGTACCCATTACCTAATTACAACATTTTATACGATAGGATTGATTTCGAAATCTAGGGTTTAAGCCGATTTGGGTTTTTATGAATGTGTAATGTTTTTATTGATATTATTGGTGGGATTTGTTTGTTTATATGTTTAGAACTTGCCTATGCTTGTTATTTATACCAAAACATCCAATTGCATGTTCTAGATAATTAAGGTTCTTGTTCAATTTGGGGCTTTTCGTTTGAATGTTGTTGAGTCCAATTAAACTGCTAGAATATGTTCTATTAAGTGTTAATTGATGTTATTGTGTGTTTTCACATCATGGTTTCACATCAAACATGATCTAGATAAATATTATGTCTCGTTATTTTTCGAAATCTTTTATGTGTTGCCTATTTGTGTTTCTAACTGATGATTATCAATCTAAATACAGGCTTCATTCAAAAGATACAAGGATTTCTCACAAAACGTACGACTTCAAAGATTTCGGAAAAATTCTTGTATAAGAATTTTTTCGAGAAAATTTTTCGAGAAAATTATCGAAATCTTTTCTCCAAAATTTTTTCGAGATCTTTTAAAATTTTCGAGATCTTTTCTTTTTCGAGAAAATCTTGGAAGATTTTGAAATATCTCATTAAAATTTTTGAGAAAATATTATTTCGAGATCTTTTCAGAAATTATCGAGATAATGTAAATTAAAGTTATCGAAATCTTTTACTATGAAGTTATCGAAATCTTTTGTGAACAGTAACTTTTTCGAAATCTTTTTGTCCACACAACTTTCGAGATCTTTGTTTGTGATAGCTTTCGAAAACTTTGTTGGACATATTTTCTAGATCATGAATATCATATTTATTGAGTATTCATATGTTTGTAAAATTTCAAAAACTTGTATCATGAATGAATTCTCATGTATATGTATATTGTGAGAACGTTAGTTTACTTTTGATTGTGTGGGGTTAATTAACATGTCACCATATAACTTATGTGCTGTAATCATCTATGTTACAT
Organism: Artemisia annua; assembly: GCA_014162995.1. NCBI lineage: Eukaryota > Viridiplantae > Streptophyta > Magnoliopsida > Asterales > Asteraceae > Artemisia > Artemisia annua. The sequence continues at coordinate 121,395 of LBNU01022787.1, forward strand.
GTTAAATAATAACACCGTCATTAATCACACGTTAATTAACTAAAAACCATGATTGCATCAAGTATGTCTTTGAATATCAAACGTGAACTCGAACTAATAACTAACGTATCTGGATGTTTGATTTCATGACATGACACTTTCAGAACACAAATGGCTCAACAAGACGAATTAATCCCACAACAACAACAGAACCTCCCACTACTTACACTTGGTGAATTCCTCCCTTCAGACTACAACGTCAAGTTTGACCAGAACAATCTTCGCATCGACTTCAACAAACTAAGCATACCAGATGACACATGCAAGATTGTTAAGAATATTCTTCTGGCTCATCCATGCAAGCCACTGCTCACCAAATCAGCATCAGTACCAACCTTCTACATCCATCAGTTCTGGCATTCTGCTAAGGCCAACTTGGACGACAGATCTTTCACTGTCAAGCTGGAACGCAAAGAATACAACATTGATTACGATACTCTTCGTGCAGCACTCATGCTACCAACTTATGATGAATATCATCCCATGCTGTCTGAACTGGAAATCCTGGACTACTTCATTGATCTTGGATATGACATTCCTGACAATGAATCACTCACACTCCTGTCAAAGTTCAATGTCAAATATCTGCCTCAACCATGGAGAACCTTCTACATGCTGATTGTCAGATCCATTTCAGGAAGAAGGAGTGGTCATGAGCATCCGAGGCTGGAACACATGCAAGTATTTTGGGGAATGATGACTATGACTCCGATCAACTTTGCAGCACCAATAATGAGGGATCTGCTTCATCACATTCACACGGATCGTGATAGAACAGTGATACCCTTCATCAGATTCACCAAACTACTTATAGCATACTTGATTGAGAAGACACCAGAATTCCTCAAGAGGTTGCTAGACAGGACTGAACCAAGAGAAGCAATGAATGAAGATCCAAAGATCTCCTTTGTCAAATCTATTAAGTTTACTCCAAGAACCAAAGGCATGAGAATTCCAGATCACTTCTTGGATGATGAGATCAGAAAGACTCAGAATTTCAAGATCTACGACAAAGCATTCAGGGAAGAGAAAGTTGGTGTCACGGAGAAAGAAGATGAACCAGCTTCTATTGTTCGTACTCGAAGCAGAAGGGGTGCCAAATCTGGTAGCTCGAGCAGTACTACAACCTCCCAACAACCAAAGCCTGCTCAAAAGCCACCCACCAGACCAAAAAGGAAAGCTGCACCGAAGCAGATTCCTCGGGATGAACCGTCAGCTTCATCATCCGAAACGGAAACCGACTCTGAGTTCGGCACCGAATCTGATGACGAAGCAGACTATGTAAGAAGGTCAAGGGCTCCAGATGACCAAGAAGAAAAACTTGATGAAGAAGAAGAGTTTCCAGGGCTTGCACTGACTAAACAATTGAGCAAGGAAACTGCTGAGAAAGAACAAAGAAAAGGCACGGGAATTGCCATCTATGAACCAAGTGATGCTGCACATGATGAAGAAGCAGAAGATGAACCAACTGCAGAGCCACTGGTTGACAAGCGGAAACTCAAAAGTATCATCGTCGACACCAGGGCTGAAAAGAAGCAGGAGGAGAAAGACCTCAGGGAAGCTACGCTTCTAAGTCTTCAACATCCACAACCTCATCAGACACCGTTCAATCTTCAAGGACTCGAGGTTGGCTCAAGCAGCACTGTAGCTCCACAAACCAAAACCGTACAACATGACACAATAATGACGGAAGCTACACTGGAAGATGTTGAAAAAGAACAAACTGAGCTCATCACTCCAGAATTCGTTGCTCAAGTTCAGTTTGAAGACGAACTTAAGAAGAAGGAGGAAATACAGAGGAAAGCTAAAGAAGAGACGGATAGATTGCTTCGTGGACTCGATCAAGACGAAGAACACTTCGACACTGATGAACTCATCAACAGTCCTCCGCACTCATCTTCAAAGAATCCCCCGACTCCAAAAGAAACACCTCCAAGGGATCCCTCACCTCCTCCATCAGAACCCGAGCACAAGTCATCTTCATCTTCATCATCACATCACTCACCACCACCACCAGCAAAGAAAACACCCAAAGACAAATCAGACAAGAAGAAAAAGGGAGGCAAAGCACCTTTGACAGCATCAAAGCGGATCAAGAAAGCTCTTGATTTAGCAAAGAAGAAAAAGAAGGAGACGCACCAGCCAACTGGAGATCTTCGTGACCAAGTACAACTGCTCTCACAACAGGTCAAAACTTTGACTTCACAAGTCAAAGATCTTCAGGATGAGAGTGAACTTGTCAACAAAGCTCTACATGCCGACATGGACGAGATGATCAAAGAGTACACTACTGAATATCTCAACGACAATCTTGCTGTTATAGCTGAACCGGCTGTGTCTGCGCTTATTGAGCCGATTCGATCAAAGTTGAATACAAGGATCAAGCACAACATTGAAAGAATGCTTGAGTCAACTCCATTTTACCTTCGCACTAACAGGGATCCTCCACCACCGGAAGATCTATCTACTGAACAACTACAAACACTGTTAGCTGTCAAGCTTAGAAACAAGGAGGATAAGACACCTGAAGAATCGACGATGTTCGAGGCACTTCAAGCCATTGCCTCAAAAGAATCTTGCAAGGAAGCTGCCGGTAAACACAAACGACAAAGAAAAGATGATGATCCTGACTCTGATCCGAAAAGCAAGAAGTCAAAGAAGTCAGAAGCACCATCTTCATCAAAGCAGCCCCACAAGACTTCTAAGGCTCCTCCTTCTATACAAAGAGCTCCTGCATCAGGCACCGGACAAACACAATCAGAGGCACCATTCACACTTCAACCGTCTGATACTCAGGAAGAACCAGAAACAGCAATACCCGAATCAGAAATTCCTGAATTTCAAACCGGTCAATCGTCTCCAAAAGAGAAGAAGAAGTCATCAAAGTCAAAGAAACAGAAGAAAAAGACTCCTCAATTCTCTTGGCTTAATGTGGACGAAGCTCGTGACTCTGATTGGCTGACCACAATGATCAAAGCACAACCACCGCTTGAGACTAACGAACCATTACCGGGTAATACTTTGCAGATGACTTAGAGTATTATGTCAGGTTTACAAGTTGAAAGGTTGTCGAAGACTGAACTGAAACGGATCAATCGTGAAGCAATGGACTTTCTCAAGAAGAGATCAGGGAACAAGGTGGAACTCGACTACCATATCGAGAACATAGCCTGTGCTTTATCTGGCTCGTTCGACTGGCTTAACCCTGAATCGAATGTCGATACTGAAACGAAGAAACCTTACTTCACTGACTGGACAAAACCACTACCTCTACTTGGGTTTCCTGAAAAACCTAAGATCCCCTACAGACGCTTCTTCAACAATGACTACCAATACCTTCAGCATGCACACGAGACCTCCAAAGAACGATATGCATCCTCACTCACACTTTCAATTCCAGCCGCCCGATATGAATTACCAGACATTGAAGAGCACGCACCTATCTACTGCAAAACAATTGTCCAATACAACAGGGACGTTCTTCTAGGTATTCAACACTGGCCTGAAAAACGAAAGCTTGGCTACACTCACCGACTACATCTCAAGTCAAGTGAGAATGTGAAGCAAATGCTTCGTATCATTGCCATACTGGAGATCGTGGAAGAGAAGAAATTCAACTACGCCTTCATGAAAGAAATAATCGTCAAGAGAACAGACGAGAAGAAGTACAAGTTTTGTGAAGCAGACTTCCCTGATTTGAACCTGAACGACATTGAAGATATGTATCTACTGAAGGTTCAAGGAAAGCTGCTCAACTTTGAACAAGACACACAGTACAACTTCATCGCATCTCTCCTACTTCACATCAGATGATTAATTGTTCAAGAAAGGGTGGAAGATCTTCAGCTGGGAGTAGAAAGTTATCAGAACACCATCAACCTTACTGAACCACAACTCCTGATTCCTGAAATCACTGGGATGTCACAATACTCTCTCGTACAACAACCGGCATTTGGAATCACATACCTCAACAGCAAAAACAATATTCATTTCATGCGGTTCGATGAGATTCCTAAGTTTTGTGATGTCACACTTCAACGAGTTCGTAATGGGCTAGCAGAAAGGTTGGAGGATGAAAAGAAAAGGCTGAAAGAGGGAAGACCAACGAGGTGGAAAGCTAATGGACGCCGAATGATCAGAAACTTTGTCCATACGATTGAAGAAAGGCTATATCGACGACAACAGATCAGAAGGTTGGAAAGCTATATTGGTGTTCGACCATCGTTTCCGGTCTTGACATTTCGCCGACCTGATCCAAAGTTCACAGTCTTCGATGCTTAGCTCCGCTCCCATACTTCTGGTACAAAAATTTCAATATGTTTATAATATTGTTTGATTTGTAATTATTAAGGCTTGTGCACACATAACAGTGTACAACCCGCACTTTGTAATGAAAGGACCCTGTGGTACGCATCAGTGCCACAATCCTAATATAAGGAGCGAAAGCTTCTTACTTTTGAGTAGATTTAATCAAACCTTTCAGTATTTTTCAAATCTGCTCAAAAGACAAGTATTACACCTCAATAAGTAATCACTTGTTGAGGGGGAGTACTTGAATCAAAACATCGTTCTTAAATCTTCAAATCTTGTTGATCTCTCCCCATAAGACTCAAAAAGGCATATTTTAATCAAAACCGTTTACAAAAACAACATTTGATATGCTATTTTTGAGGGGGAGAAAAAGAAAGTGATTAAAATATGATGTCAAAAAGTCTTATCTCGTACGAGCTCGACTCAGAATTGACCCACGAATTGACGAAACAACAAATGTCTGAATTCGAAAGGATTTATCCGATTAGAAAGTACCGTTTCGAGAAACTCTTTCTAGTTGTTTACTTTGACGGGTCTAACTTCCTTTTAGGAATGTTAACAACATCAAGTTAGTTATTAGGGCTAGTTATCACCTAAAAGCTGATAATGCATCCCTTTAACTAAGCAACGTAAACGTGTCCCTCGGGTACATGACTATTAAGAGTGGATCAATTCAAAAAGTGCCAACTCTTTCCACATATGCAAATTTCTGAAAATAATCATGAGCATATGTTGAGGGGGAGTATTTCATATAAAATCCAAAACCTCAAAGTGTTAACAAAAAGTTTTACACTCTTACACACTTTGAGAGATTTTCAATGATTTGGTTTAAAGGCATCAATAGGATAGTCATGAAGTTACAAGGTGACTAAGGATAGGAAAAACCGTCCTATGATCCGCTTAAACCGGAGGGATCTACCCAAGGACATCACCAATAGTTAGAAATTAGAAGTCCTTAGGTATGATATAACAAAAGGAGAAAAGAATGAAAGGAGAAAGAAGGGGTTGAAGAATTAAAAAGAAAATGAATGAAAAGGGTGAAAAGAAATAGCCCTCCATTTTATCAACCTTAGGTCAGACACCAGGTTCAATTCATATGTTACTGGTCGTTGCTAAGGCGACACCGGTATTGAAGATAAAAGATGTCATGGACCCAGTGACGCAATGCACCTAAACCTTCTTAGCCACTCAGGCATCTCTCAAAAGATGTTTGTTTCATTCTCACGGGGAACCAGTGTAACCTATCGACCGTCTATTAAAGATGATTGATATTGAAACAGGAGGCCCTCTGCTCCATGCCTCCGCATAGGAAACCAAATGTGCACTTATCGAGTCTAGAGCCACGAGATAACATAAAAGATCTCTTAGGAACACAAAAATCTTCTACACTAAGTGTCTTGCATCAATGGACACTAAGTGTAAATTATCGAGTCCTTCCCAGATCTTAGCAATCTGCCTTGAACTTTTATGAGGGATTTACTTAGATATTTCTCGAATGATTGAACGGAAATCCTGCCAGGGTCAACATCAAACAGCCTTGACAGCAGGTCACTTCGGTGATTCCTTGTGTATTACGCTTAGTGTGTTCGATGGTTTCAAACGGTCTACAGTCGTGGGGTGATCTCCAGCGACTCACCTAATCGTGGGTGTGCGTATGCATGTCTGTGTAAGCCCTCTAGGGGGTATCCGATTAGGAACGACCTTGGTAAGGATTAGAAGGAGTCTTCACACTATGCTGTTGACAAATTCTAACTCCAAACCTGTAAGTACCGGATGTTTTATTGCTAACTGTTTCATTTCAGGTACAACGACCATCATGAACACCGGCTTCCACATGCTCATACTTACATCTCAGAAAGCTCTCATGAAAGATCGAAGCATCATGAATGCCAAAGGTAGATTCCATGCCAAACGAATCTACAAAGTGATAAAGACAAACGATCTTAAGTGCAACACACCGTCTAAAGAAGGATTCTACGTCTACACAAAGAATCTTCACTTATGAAAAGAGAGCTCCTTACTTATGAAAGCTTCAACCATCAAAGATGTATGAGCATGTCGGAATGATGCAGATCCACTGGAGTCAAAGAATGTGACGAATGGCAGATTACTACATCAGATTGATCACTATCACATCAACAACAAAGAACAATGAACACCCATTCTATCTGGGGAGATTGTTAAGAACTAAGAACGATGAATCATTTCTACATAATCATTTATGAAGACGTCCAAAGCTATGAATGCTACAACTAAAGTACAAAGACAGAAGACGTCAAGCAACCTCAAATGACCGTGACTAACATCACTTCTTCAACAACCGATCCTTAGGGGGAGATTGTTAGAACCTAAGTTTTCAACATTTTATCAAGTCTCGGTTATTTCATCATTTGTAATAGGTTGCTATGTTTATCTAAGTTATTTAAGAGAGTCATGTAAACATGATAAGAGTCCAAACGTGTCCAATGGGCTCCAAGCCCATTCGTTTAGTAAAGGAAGGAGAGAGGGAGTATTGCCCTAGCTCCTCTCCTTTAAATAGGACCTCATGTATCCATTCTCTCTTGTTGGTTATTTCAATAACATAGTGAAACTCTTGCACTTTTATTCTTCATATTTGATCTAATCAACCAAACTCTATTTCTCATCTCATTTCTATCAAATCTATACTTGTGTTTACATTATGGTGACCTAACAACGTATCCTAGACAATACTTAATTCCACAACTATTTCAATAAAAAAAAAAAAAAAAAAAAAACTTTCATATAACGTGTGATTATGAGGTCTAAGATTGACTCTTATCTTTCCAAGAAAATGGAACTCCTCTTATATTGCTCATTGTTGGGCCAATTAAATGCCTAACGGTCTCTGTCTCGATTTAAATATAAATTAGACTAAGTAAATAAGACTCACTGAATGAATTCAGAAGCAACCTCGGCGAAGTCAAGTCAGAGAAGTTCATGACATAGCTAGGCACCAAAAGATAAAAGACACTCCTCGGCTACTTGCTAACTTATCAAAGAATATTAAGTAGGTAAGAGATACGTAACCTAACATCCCTTCACCACCTAAGTTATTAAAAGCTAACACTGCTCCAAAGAAGAAGCAACTTGCTCAGGGAGATCCGAAAAAAAGAGGATTCAATTTGAACGACTATTTCTTACGGTAGAGCCCAAAGTAGCTGGTGGTGACAGAACTTAGACCCACCTGAGGGAGTAGATAGGGAAGATGGATTGGCTATAGATAAGCCTGAGTTTGTGTTATGTATTTAGTCTTTATATTAGCTTAAGTCAAAGTCCAAGGGGTTATGTCATTAGTCAAATAGCATGGGTCAGTTGGTCTTAGCTTGAGTCCCAAGCTGCACAACGTTTCCTTTTTCCTGTTTTTATCACCGACTTCAAGTCCATGTACAAGTCGGTTTCTTATCCCCTCATTCTTTATAAATAGAGATGAGGGGGTAAGGGTTTATGTACGTCATTCTTTCAAGGTTTAATACAAACGATCAGTTAAACCATCCAGTGTGTTATTTACTTTCCTGTCGAATATATTAACTGCTGTGGTGGTGTGTTCGACTTCAAGATCGTGTTCATTCCGCTCTAGTAACTAGGATTGTTGATCGACAATATCAACAAGTGGTATCAAGAGCACAGGTTTGCGGGTTTCGCTGGTTACTAGGATCGATCAAGAAGGTATTCTTTGGTGTTTCGTTTGTTCTGGAAGGAGCAGATTCATCTTTCTGTTTGGGCTACCAGATTCAACGACAACAAAGAAGGTGCAGCAGGTTAGTATCGACAGTTAAGGGTTCTTTGAAGATCGTTTTCGAGTTCGGGTTTTTTGACAGAGAAGACTTCAAAGGTTCTTGGACTTTTGAGTGGTCGAGGTTATCACCACAGGTTAAAGAAAGTTCAAGGTTGTCTGGTTTGTTTGCTTTTTTCTGTCACGTCAAGGACAGGGGAGAAGAAGAAGGTTACTTCAAATTATTTGAATAATAATATATTAATCAGTGGTGGAAAGTACATAGGTTAATTTTATTATTTGAATAATATTTCACTATTATTATTATTATTTGAATAATAAAAGGGTTAGTATATTATTAGTATTATTCAATAAAGATTATATAATTTGAAGGGTATTGCACAAGGGACTTTGTAATTTATGATTGTAAGGTTTAATATATCACAAGGTTTAGCAAATTAACAAAGGGATTAAAGAATGACGGGAGCCAAGTTTGACATTGAGATATTCGATGGAACTGGTGATTTCGGGTTATGGAGAGTCAAGTTGCGTGCTTTATTAATCCAACATAGATGTGAAGCAGCTCTGGAAGTTTTACCCGCATATATGGATGCTACAGCGAAAGCTGAGCTAAACAAGAAAGCTCACAGTGCCGTGATTTTGTGTTTAGGAAACAAGGTTCTGAGAGAGGATACCGGGGAGACGACTGCAGCGGGGGTTTGGACCAAGCTTGAGACTTTGTACATGACAAAGTCCTTGGCCAATAAGTTGTACCTAAAGAAGAAGTTGTATACATTCTACATGCCGGCTGGACGTACAATTTCCGAGCATATAGATGAGTTCANGATTTTGTGTTTAGGAAACAAGGTTCTGAGAGAGGATACCGGGGAGACGACTGCAGCGGGGGTTTGGACCAAGCTTGAGACTTTGTACATGACAAAGTCCTTGGCCAATAAGTTGTACCTAAAGAAGAAGTTGTATACATTCTACATGCCGGCTGGACGTACAATTTCCGAGCATATAGATGAGTTCAACAAAATTGTTCTTGATTTAGCAAATATTGAGGTAAAATTTGAGGATGAAGATCTTGCTTTATTATTACTCACTTCTTTACCAGCATCATACGAACACTTTGTGGATACCTTGCGTTATGGACGGGAATCTTTGACTTTGGAGGATGTGATGGCCACACTGAATTCAAAGGAAATCAAAGAAAGATCTAAGGCGAAGGGGGATGATGGTGAAGGGTCATACGTGAGGGGAAGAACTGATCGCAGGAATTCGCATCAGTCTAGGGGAAAGTCAAGATCGAAGTATCGAGGTGGAAGACTCAAGTGCTATATTTACCAATCTGAGGAGCACTTGAAGAGAAACTGTCCGAAGAATAATTGCAAGAAGTCAAATGGTTTCATCAAGAAAGATGATCAGCCAAGCTCCAGTTGTTTGATTTATGATGGTTCTGAGGTGATGATGGTTATGAGTGCAGAGGCTCTGCTAGATTGGATCATGGATTCAGGAGGTTCATACCACATGACACCCAGGTTAGATATATTTTTTGATTTTCTGGAATGCGATGGGGGCAGGGTACTGTTGGTTGACAACAGGGAGTGCAAAATCAGAGGTATTGGCAAGGTAAAGGTACAACTGAAAGATGGGTCAAGTTTTGTATTACACAATGTCAGGTATATTCTTGAATTGAAAAGAAACTTGATATCGTAAAATTGCATTCGGGAAAAATCAAGGTGATTAATGGTTCCAGGGTTATTTTATCTGGAACCCAAAGGGATAATTGCGTATACTCTTTGGATGGCCATGCAGTGGCGGGTGAGCTTAATGCTAGTGTTGAAGAAAAAGACAGTCTTGCGCAGGTTTGGCACAAAAGACTGGGACATATTAGTGAGGTGAGAGTACAGGTGCTGGAAAAGCAGAAGCTGTTTGGCAAAAAAGTCTAGGTAAGCTCGATTTTTGTGAGAATTGTGTTCTGGGAAAGTCACATCGAGTCAGTTTCGGTGTAGGAAGGCACACTACTCAGGGAGTGATAGACTATGTTCATTCAGACTTATGGGGTCCGTCTCAGGTGGAATCATTGGGAGGTAAGAGGTATTTCTTATCTATTGTCGATGATTATTCCAGGAGGGTATGGGTTTATATTCTCAGGTTCAAACACGAAGCATTTGGAAAGTTCAAAGAGTGGAAGCAGTTAGTAGAGAATCAGACTGGGAGGACGGTTAAGAAGCTAAGGACAGATAATGGTCTTGAGTTCTGTAACCGGGAGTTTGAGCAGCTATGCACTGAGAGTGGGATTGCTAGACATTTGACAGTTGCCGGGACGCCGCAGCAGAATGGATTAGCAGAACGGATGAATAGAACTCTCATGGATAAGGTACGCTGTTTATTAATTCAGTCTGGATTGCCCAAGACCTTCTGGGCGGAAGCGACATGTACGGCCGCATATCTTATAAATAGGTCACCATCGACAGCGATTGAGAAAAAGACACTTATGGAGTTGTGGTCGGGACATCCAAGTGATAATGGGATGTTGAGGATTTTCGGCTGTGTCGCATATTCACACATTAAACAAGGTAAGCTCGAGCCAAGAGCGGTAAAATGCGTTCTTTTGGGGTATCCTGAAGGTGTGAAGGGGTACAGGCTATATAGGCTTGATAATGAATCACCTAAGATAGTCACTAGCAGGAATGTGGTCTTCAATGAAAGTGTCATGTACAAAGACACGTTGAAGGATTCTGGTGCAGGTACTGATAAGTCTGTTGAGGAATTACAGGTTGAGGTGGAACTGCAGAGGTTAAATAATCATTCGCTTGAGGAGGATCAAACAGATGATCAGGAAGATGGCGATGATGAAGATGCAGGGGATCAAGAAACTGATCAGACACCGGATCTCACAGATTATCAGTTGGTTCAGGATAGAGAGCCAAGGACAAGAACGAAACCTTTGAGGTTTCGAGATGAGAGTAATATGGCTGCTTACGCGTTTGCTGCAGCAGAGGAAGAAGATACTCATGAACCATTGACATACCAGGAGGCAGTTTCTTGTGAAGATAGTTCTAAGTGGAAAGCTGCTATGGATGAAGAGATGGATTCTCTGAAGAAGAATAAGACCTATGAGTTAGTAGATCATCCAGCTGGGCAAAAGCTGGTGAGCTGCAAATGGCTGTTCAAGATAAAAGAAGGGATTAAAGGTGTTCAAAAGCCTAGGTACAAGGCGAGGTTGGTGGCTCGTGGGTTCACACAGAGGGTAGGTATTGACTACAATGAAGTATTTTCTCCGGTAGTTCGACACACATCTATCCGGGTTATACTTGCATTGACTGCATGTAGAGATTATGAGCTGGAGCAGCTTGATGTACAGACGGCATTTTTACATGGGAATCTTGAAGAAGTTATCTACATGAGGCAACCACCGGGATATGAACAAGGTAACAAGGTATGTTTGTTAAAGAAATCCCTTTATGGTTTGAAGCAGTCACCTAGGCAATGGTATAGGAGGTTTGATGAGTACATGCTGAGCAACGGGTTTAAGCGTAGCAGTTACGACAGCTGCGTATATTACAGGAGTTATGCACCAGGTGAGTATATCTATCTACTATTATATGTAGACGATATGATGATTGCTTGTAAAAGCAAGGCTGAGATTGGGTCTATCAAGTCTTTGCTTAATAAGGAGTTTGACATGAAAGAGCTCGGGGAAGCAAAGAAGATTCTTGGTATGGAGATCATCAGGGATCGGAGTCGCAAGATTCTGAGGGTGTCACAATACGGGTACGTTTCTAAGATTTTAAATAATTTTAGAATAGACAATGGGAAATCGGTTCAGATGCCATTGGGTAGACACTTCAAGCTGTCGTTGAAGGATTGCCCAGGTAGGGATTGTGATGTTGAAAGGATGAGTAAGGTGCCGTATTCAAATGCAGTTGGGAGCTTAATGTACTTGATGGTGTGCACAAGGCCAGACATAGCGTATGCGGTAAGTGTAGTTAGCAGATATTTGGCGAATCCAGGTAAAAAGCATTGGGAAGCAGTGAAGTAGATTTTGAAATATTTACAGGGTACTGCAAACGTGGTTTTGGTGTATGGGACAAATTGTGGCAACCATGTGGACGTAACAGGTTTTGTTGATTCAAACTACGCTAAGGATCCGGATAAAGGTAGGTCTATCACTGGTTACGCGTTTTTAGTACAGGGAAGTGTTGTAAGCTGGAAGGCAACGCTACAACACGTGGTGGCTCTTTCAACTACATAGGCAGAGTATATGTCCCTTACGGAGGCTGTGAAGGAAGCTATTTGGCTAAGGGGACTCTTGGAAGAGTTGGGCGTGGAGCTTAACATTGTCGCAGTTAATTGTGATAATCAGGGCGCAATTCACTTATCGCGGAATCATGCTTTTCATGAAAGGACTAAGCACATCAATGTGCGTTATCACTTTATCAGAGATGTCTTGTAAGCAAAGACGGTCGAAGTTCTGAAGGTAGGTACTGAACACAATGCTGCGGATGCCTTGACGAAGGTGGTACCTGGACACAAGTTTCAACACTGCTTAGAGTTGTTGAGTGTTGGCATTGGCTAATATAAAGCCTAAGGTGGAAATTGTTATGTATTTAGTCTTTATATGAGCTTAAGTCAAAGTCCAAGGGGTTATGTGTCATTAGTCAAATAGCATGGGTCAGTTGGTGTTAGCTTGAGTCCCAAGCTGCACAACGTTTCCTTTTTCCTGTTTTTATCACCGACTTCAAGTCCATGTACATGTCGGTTTCTTATCCCCTCATTCTCTATAAATAGAGATGAGGGGGTGAGGGTTTATGTACGTCATTCTTTCAAGGTTTAATACAAACGATCAGTTAAACCAACTTGTGTGTTATTTACTTTTCTGTCGAATATATTAACTGCTGTGGTGGTCTGTTCGACTTCAAGATCGTGTTCATTCCGCTCTAGTAACTAGGATTGTTGATCGACAATATCAACAATTTGGAATGTCCTTTGGTAACTGATTTAATCAGTTGTGCTTTCATAAAAAAGTGAGGTTCATCTTGCATCCTCAACTCGCAGATTAAACTTCATGAGTGCATCAAGTTGAACTCTCAGATAGCTAAGGAATTCTCAGACGAGATGCATTGGATTATTGAGGCCAGTGATGATTGTGAAAAGACAAAGAGGAAGGTGAAAACTTGCGTAGCCTTTGGTATGCTGTAATCAAAGTGGGAATGGAATAGATTATTACGGTAGAATGAAAAAAATCTTGTTTGTTTACTCAATTACAATGTAATGATTCATTGCAAGGAATGACTCATTATACCATTTTCATTCCTTAGGGGTCCCCTCCTTTTTTTTCATTACATCTTGTAATGGAATGAAAATTACAAAAAAGTCCATCATTAACTAACCACAATAAATAAACTTCCTATAATCAATGGCCATTTTAGTCTTTTTTTTTATCGATTACATTACGTCTATCTTACCAACCAAACATGATTAATAACATTAATGAATCATTACATTTCATCATTCATTCTATTACATCGTTTATTACATTCATTTGATATTTCATTCCTTCCTACCAAACGAACCCTTAGAGGATTAGGGATGTTGTAATATATCAATGTAATCCTTAATAAAATTCCATTTTTGTTTATGTCTCTAAAAGATTATTAGTAAGAAGACGTTGTGTGCTTACTTACAGTTATTTAACTTAGTATAATTTATTTTCAAATAGTGAGAGATTGTTTGGCAAATTCAGGGCCCAATGGGCTTTGCAGTCTAGATTTAAACATAAATTATAATAAGTAAAGAAGACTCAATAATAATGAAGTCGACGAGCAAACTCATCGAAGTTGAAATTAGAGACATCGTCAAGGAGTCAAAGATAACTTAAAGACATACTCTCTAGCTGATATGGAGTCAGCTAGCATCTATATGGAACTGAAGCTGGAGGACAAAGGTTCATCGGGAATAGACAACGCACTGATGAACCTATTAGCTCTCTGATTCTTCCAACAGAGCATAGCTCAAAATATGTCTTAAGATATTTAGACGGGACTTTTCAAGATAGCAAAATAGCAGGATAAAGAACTTCATGGATAAAGTCAAATCAAGGATGAGTTGATGAAAAGACAGTGAACAATTGGCAGAACAAGCAAGGTTGTTACGTTTCTAAGAATAGAAGAATTTAATAGAAGACGCACTTTTCCATTAAATGCTTGACACGTCTCGACAACCTCACACGCGACATCCGCGTACTCCCCTATATAAAGAGAATGTTGGCTGAAGTAGATGTTATCACTTCCATATTTATTGTAAATATTTAAAAGTGCATTTACTCTTCTTGAACTCGTTTTGGTCCAGTTCACTTGCAAACTTATATTTTGTTTAAGTTTTGTCTGGTCAGAGAGCTAAACAATTGTTATTCAATTAAGTGTTAACTCCGTATAATATTTGAGTTGAGTTATTTCAAAAATCATACCTTCCTCACATACCAAGGGACATATATGGACCGTTGATTTAATTTTGATCAATGGTTGAGATCAAAACAACCACTACTAAAAAAATACACGGAGGGGCACTTTGGTAAACTTACAATTCCAACAACCACCCACTATCGCTGTCATTTCACCATAACTTCCCTCGCCAAACACACACTAAAAAACACACACTACTCACAGAAATAAACCGATCAAAATCCAAGCCCTAGAAACACACCAGATCTACAAATCTCACCGGAAAAAATGGAGGATAGTTCAAACAAAACTCCGGCGAAGAAGAAGGATACAAAAAAAGCTAAATATCTGATTACAGGTATACTCATACATTTTAAATAACTATTTTACTATCTCTTACTATCATATATGTTTGAAATATTGTTGCATAGTGTATATAGAGATTATATCGAAGATTTTATGGATTTACACTGATTATTGAATGTTTATGCAAGTTATTGTGATTTTGTGAAGAAATAAGAAAGTAGAAATTAAGTTTTCAAAGTTAATAGATAGATTTAGTTTAGAAGACAGAATAGAAGCATTTATTGAAGGTGACTTATGCGTTCGGCTTAGCCGCAGAAGACGCCTTCGGCTTAGCCGAAGGCGTTGGCTGCGGCTAAGCAGTAGAAGATGCCTTCGGTGCATCAGCTATGGCTAACACGCAGAAGACGCCTTCGGCTTGGCCAAAGGCATCGGTTGCGGCCAAGCTGCAGAAGACGCCTTCGGCTTCGCCGAAGGCGTCTGCTGCGGCTTAGCCGAAGAAGATGTGTTTGGCTTAGATGTAGACAACTTTGGCATACACAAAGACGTAGGATGCAGCTTAGATATAAACGCCTTTGGCATACACAAAAGGTGTAGGATACGGCTTAGCCGCATCCTACACCTTTGGAATAGACGAAGGCATAGGATGCTGCTTAGCAAGAGGCTTAGCCGAATCCTACGGCTTCGGTTTGGATGAAGGTGTACGCTGCCGCTAAGCCTTTGGCTTAGATGCAGAAGATGACTTCAGCTTATAGGTGTAGAAACAGCATTTCTAATTTTGTTTGCCTTGAAATCCGTATCATATATGATATAGAAAAATATTCACTTATAGATAAGTTCAGTTCATATTGACTGTATTCTATATCATATATGATACAGAAATCAAACATTTGTCTTAAAGGCTATCGCCGCAGCTAAGCCTTCGACAAAAGAAACCGATGATGTATGTTAATTTGTATCACTGTACATAATTACTAAAATTATGTGTTTTAAAAATGTAGATAAAGGTAAAGGAAAGGGAATCGCTGATGTGGAGAAAGTAATAAGTTTATTGCCATTCTTAAAGACATCAACTAAAGGAAAAAAAGCTGCCCAAGGTACATTTTTTTGCTTTTATGTATCAAAAGTAATATAATGTATAAGACAATGTTGTGTACTGAATACATAATGCATTAAATCATATACGATAACATTTTAAAATTTTTTGCAGCACATGTAGTAGATGTTGAAGAGATGGAAATAGAACAGGAAGCGGATGATAACAAGAAAAAGAAGAAATATAGAATCAAAGAAGAACAACCAGCAACACCTCAAAGAGTAAAGGGAAGATATAAGAAAACAAAGTGCACTACAAGAGGGGGTGGAAAGAAAACAACAAAAGAAGCTTCAAAACCTGCCACAACTTCTAAGAGATATACAAGAGGAGATGCTAAGAAAACAATGGAAGAAGAAGAAATAAATCAGGAAAGTGAAGAGGAGGAGGAGGATGAAGATAAGGTCATTTATGAAGGAAGTGAAACTGAAGAGGAAGAAAAAAACAAACAAGAAAGAGAAAAATGGAAACTGTAGAAGAAGAAGATACAGAGGAGGAGGAGGAGGATGAGGAGGAAGAGAGGCTTGTTACTGTTAAAGAAGAAAATCTAAAAAAACAAAAAGGAAAAAAACCAACCAAAAAGGTGACATACCCAAGCTGCTTAACCAGGTCATCACCAAAAGCTATGTATGATGCCATGGTTGGTTTAACAGAGATGAGAAAGAAGTCTTTGAAAGATATTGGTTTCGAAAGATTCATCAACTTTCCGATAACTGAACTTCCTGGAGCCTTGTTATACTATGTTGTTGATAAATTCCATCCACCAAGCATGGAATTACGGTTAGAGAAAGGGTCAATAAAGATAACAAAACAAAAAATACATGATATGCTAGGTGTGCCGATGGGAAATACGAAATTGGAAGATCTAGAACAAAGAGACCCTGATGATCCTTTCATAGCAGAATGGGAAAGCCAGTATTCTAATGTAAACAAAATTACACCAGCTGTAATATCAACGGAGATAACAAGCACATTTGATGTTGATTTCATCTTCAAAATAAACTTCTTGACTCTGTTTGCTAGCACCATGGGAAAAGTAGACAATGGTGCAAAGGTGTATACAATAGTGTTGAAGCATGTGAAAGAAAATGATGTCATTTCAGATATTGACTGGTGTGGATACATATTGGAATGCTTATGAAAAAGTAGGCATAATTGGGAAAATGTGAAGAAGGGTGACTTCTATTATGGGCCAACAACCTTCTTATGTGTAAGTTATTTTACATGTTTCTATAAATTTGTCAAATGTGATTCAATACCATAAACTTATTATAATCTAACACAAATTTATTTTTTGCATGAAAAAGCTGCTCTACTTTGACTCAACAAACTTCCCAAAATTTCAAGTTATGCGTCATCGCCCAGCAATGAGAAGTTGGAACACTCAGGCAATGAGGAAAAGGATTGGGATGGAAATCAAAGACAATTGCTTGGGAAAACTTGAACATCACGAAGAGTTGATCCAGAGGAAGAGCAAACAGGTTTGAATTTTTACAAGGGAATGGATGTTTACAATGAACCATTGCCTCCCAAGAGACCAAAAACGAAAGAGGTAACTTTTACCTTATTTTGATAGCTTATAAATTGATTGTCCTATAAATTGTGGCATAGCCTTCAGCTAAAGCCGAAGGTTATGCCTACGGCTAAGCCTTCGGCTTTAGCAGGAGGCTATGCCTGCGGCTTAGCCGCAGGCATAGCCATTGGCTAAAGCCAAAGGCAATAATCACATATGATTCTAAATAAGATTTAAAACTCTTTGAAAAATCATATATGATAATTTTGAAAATCATATATGATAATTTTGAAAATCATATATGATAATTCAAATGTTTTTTGTCAAATAGAAAATATCACATATGATTTTGAATATAGATTAAAAAAAACTAATCCAACTTATTTTACAGGAGTTTGTTGAAAAAATAAAAGAGAAGTTTGAAATCATTTCAAACGAAAAAACAGAGTTGGTTGAGACGTTGAGAGAGGGTATGGTGAAGTTCAAGGGAGACAAAACATTGTTCAGTTTGTGTAAGAAATACAAGAAAATGTTCAATGTTTTGGACTTTGATTTAGTTGAAGGAGAAGAAAAAAAGGATAAAGAAAACACTGACAGTGATGAAGAAAGTGATGATGAAGACAGTGACGATGACAACAATGATGGAAACAATAATGATGGCGGTGGTGATGAGAAGGATAAGGAAGAAAAAGCTAGGAAAGATGAGGAAGAAGATACAGAGAGTGGGAGTGAAGAACAAAGTGATAGTGAAGAAGAAATCAGAAGTGAAGAAGAAAGTAGCAACAACAGTACACTTGAAGAAGAAGGCAAAAAGAAAAGTACAGTTGAAAAGGAAGACGATAATAAAGAAGAAAGTGAGAGTAAGATCGAAACAGAAGAACAAATGGAAACAGATGTTCAAAAAGAAAAAGAAAAGGAAAAAGAACATAGTGAAGAAGAGAATGAGATGGAAAAAGAAATGGAGACGGAAAATCAAATTCCGGTTAAGAAGGAAAACGAGAAAGAAATTGAAGTCGAGAAGCAAAATGAAACAGAAATGGAAAAGGAAAAAGAAAAACCAGTTGACAAGTTAAAGGGAGGTCCAGTTCAATCTATTGAAGAACAACCATGTATGATGGGAACAGAAGAACTAGACGCCTATTTCGCTGATGATGATAATTTTGAAACTTTTATGAGTCAAGCAAAAGAAAATTTGGAAAAGATTAATCTATCACAAAAAAGATCGACAAAAAACACAGCAAGAAAATCCACCTCACCACAAGAAAAAATGACAACAAGAAGAATGAAATCGATTTCACCACCAAAATTCAGTCTAGGTATAAGCCCAGTTGCCAGGAAACCTGCAGTTCAAACTGACACGGCAGCAAAAGAAGAAACACCAAACATTGAAAAAAGGGCTGCAGTTGATACTGTCACGGCGACAAAAGCAGAAACACCCAAGACTGAAAAAACGGCTGTAGTTGAAACACCAAAGATTCCAAAGAGAGCAAGAAACCAAGTTGCTGAAGAAACAAAAGAGGAGGAAGAGCCAGTTGGAAAAAGAACAAAAAAGCCTTCAAGATATCTGGTTTCGCCATATAATAACAAGAAAACTGTGATAAATACACCAGCAGAGCCGGATGAAATGATGGTAACCAACGCTTTATTCTCAATGCAAGGAAATCCATAGTAAGTCTACTTTATGTTATTAAAGAATCCATACGAATTAAAAATGTCAAATTATGCTAAAAATATATCTAAATCTGCTTTATCTTTTTGTGTAGCGAATTTGTGTTTCAAACAGAATGGGCATGGGGCGCAGCAACAATCAAAGACAACATGCAAACACTAGCACCACAATTAAAAGTGGACTCTAGTGTCATCGACAGCTTCGCTTGTGTTTTATGCTATGAAGAAACAATCACCAACAGTGGATCAAAGATTAAACAGTATTTTCACACGGGAATACTTGTAAGTTACCTAAAAAATTAGAACTTAATTACTAAAATCTTAAATTTGTTAATTTAACATATGTTGATATATAAAAACAGACAACACAAATAGTGAACGCAAAAAAGGAAGATGAAGAGAAGTAGTATGAAGAGTTTTGTGCAAACTTGAAAAGCGTGTTTAAAGGCAATCCAGATGACGAGTCAATGGATCATGTGGAATTGGTAAGAAATTATTTGACTTATTATGAAAAAACAAAAAAAAATTACTTGTATTAAAATGAATCTAATTTTTTTCTCTATTTATACAGGCATTCTTTCCAATAATTGCGCATGAACACTTTTATCTGGTTGTTTTCAATCTAGTCAAAGGCACATCTGTCATCCTTGACAACTCCAACTCAGGGGCGACTTATTAATCAAAATACTCAAAGGAATGTGATATTCTAGTAAGTAATTAGAGATTATGCTCAAATAATGATGCGTATTGGTTTATTCTTTTGTTATCACTATCACATATCTGGGAAAAAAAAGTATTACATGTGATTTAACAGATGATTTAAAAAAAGATATGAATTATCATATGTGATAAACCTATAAGAAATACAAAGAAAATCAAGTATCATATATGATATAAAAAAATACAAACAAGTAATGTGATGTTTTGGTAAGTGATTAGAGATTATAAAGATATATTGAAGGGTCTTATTCAGCTAAGCCTTCGGCTTAGCTGCAGCCGAAGGCGTCTTCTGCGGCTAAGCCGCAGAAGGCGCCTTCGAAATATGAGATAATGAATTGTCTTTGATAAAATGAATTTTCTATTTTGTGTAGAAAAAACTGTTCTCAAGATATCTGGAATCCCACAAGCATAAAAAGGCATCTGACATAGTGACAAAAAGACAACATTGTTGAAGCTAAAGTGGGCAACAAAACAGAATGTCATTGATTGTGGTGTTTTCGTAATGATGCATATGGAGCACTATGGTGGAGAAGCTTTGAAAAACTGGAAATTTGATTTTCCAAAAGAATGAAACAATCAGGAGTTGGAGATAATAAGAATGAGAATCAAGTACGCAACAAAGATGTTAATGCATGAACTGAACATTCATCGAGGAATGATAAATGAGGAAGCATTTGAGTTTACAAAGAAACACACAGACAAGGCAATGATGCAGAAGATGTTAAGAGAAGAGATTGATAAGAAGAAGGAAGAGCAGGCTAGGGAACATGTTGCGAGTGCCAAATGATGGAAAAGATTAGGGGTTAATGGTGGAAAATTCAGAAGTAGGACTAACGACAAAGAATAGAAGGGGGTACAGTATGTTTTTAGGGCCACTAATGCAGATTAAGAACTGATTTCTGTAGACTCTATTTTGTAATGTCTTATGCCATCTAGTATGGCTTAAACATGTTAAAACAATGTCTTAATTCGTATGTCGTATGCTAGAATATCGCAAGACAGTTTACATTTCCAGGTAGGATAATGGTTTAACTTTGTAGGTACTACGTTGCCATCTTTTGTCAAGAAATGAAAATGGCAAAACATTTATGGATGTGATTTTGAATGTCTTGTTTAAGTTTTTATTGCACCAATTGATAATCAATTGTAATAGCTATTGTTAATCGCTAATCGCCTCTGCGATTTATAACACAAACAAAAAAAAGGTTAAAAGGCATGAAAGTAATACATTATCATATATGATAAAGTTAAAATAGTAATAAGCCTAGAGTAAAATCATGTGTGATTTTAGTTAAATATAACGTATGATATACTCTTGTTTATACATTATCATATATGATAAATTAAAAAGTAATAAACCTAGTGTAAAATAATACTCCGTATATGATTTCAGAGAAATATCATATATGATAATACACTTAAAAAACTTGCTTCTGAATTATCATATATGATAACTGAAATGTCAGTAACCAAAATTCTTGAACACAATCAGCAACAATCTATTTCATATAAAAACTCAGTAATAATCAAACAATCATATCTAAGTCTGTTACTCAAATTTCTTCAACACAATCTGACAAACATAAAAATAATCAAAGATACTAAAAAAATATGCAGACGATTTATGTTGGAATTCATGGTTGATCCAAGACCTCTTCTCTTGTAACTTCTGATTGATCCAAGTCCCCTTCTCTTGTAACTTCTGCTTGATCCAACTTGGCCTCTTCTGCAAACTTCTTTGGGCACGTCCTCCTGTTATCAAGAGCTTGCTCTTTCCCTCCTTTTATGCGCAACTTTTTACGGCCTTTGGGGTTACAAACAGATGGATTGTTAACGGTTTTTACAGCCGGCTTCGGGACTCCAACAAGTTCCTCCAAATTATCAGCCTTGTTCTTAGAAGGAGGATTTGGACAATCAGCCTCAACATCAATCTTTAACAACCTCAACTTCTCAACAAAATCAGACAACCTTGGCTCGTCTTTACTCAAAATATGGACACAGTGATCAACAATCGAACTCGCCTCGTTTGCATAATTCTCAACAATCTCATTCTTCTCACCATATCTGTTCCTCAAAGCAGCAGGTATAAGATTCTTTGTCCAACGCCGCAATATGTATTGACTTGGAATCACTTCAATATTGATGTTCTTAAACACACAAAACACATGCCTGCATAATATTCCAACTCGAAGAAAAAGCTGACAGGAACATACAATTGATCCATCTTCTTGGTTACCCAACACCTTCATGGGCAAAAAGAAAGAAGATAGTAAAAAATCATATATGATAAAAAATGAACAATATTTTTTAAGAAGCTAGCATACCTTATATAATCCATCTACTCTATAAAACAGGTTAACTGGCTCTTCTTCTTCAGCTTTATCACTATCCTTATCTTTATTCTTATCTCTCTTCTTAGCTTTTTCTTTCAACTTAGCTTTCCTCTTCTCCATTAGTGCATCAACAAATTTTGTCTCTCTAATAACAGATACCTCAGATCCTTCAAGCAAGCTTTTGGTTTCTATTTGGCAATACCATGTGCCTGCAAATATCTCTGCTTGAACTAGCTCGAACAGAGGACGAGTATAAACCTTCGAAGCATGCTTTTCAATCTTATGATAGGTTCTAAACTTCGGAACAGAATCAATGGTCTTATGATCAAGCCTCTCTTGTATATGCCTCTGCTTTTCCATCGCTGTCTCAAAACAATTCATAAAATTCATAAGAGTAGAACCTTGATTTGTAAAATGAGAGAAAAAGGAGTTCTCACTCTCAGACCTAGACGTCATCCTCATCAAACCACACAAGGGGGAATCAATAAAATAAGCAGGAATCCAACATGAACGTATACGGAACATCTTTGTTAACCACTTATGATTCTGCAAACTAAAATCCTCCAATACCTTTGCCCATCTATCCTCAAATTCCTCCGGACCGATATACATATTCCATACAATCTGATTGAACTTCTTTTTAAAGTAAGTCTCATCATAGATTTTTGAACATATCTAAAAACAAATGAATAACATTTGATTTAACAAATGATTTAAAAAAAGATACAAATTATCATATGTGATAAATCAATAAGAAATATACAGAGAATCAAGTATCACATATGATAAACAAGAAGGCAGAAAAAATACCTTTCCAGGGAGCTTTTGTGTAATATGCCACATGCAAAGTCTGTGTTTCGAACCCGCAAATTCAGCTTCAATAGCATTTCTCATAGCCCCATCTTGATCAGTAACAACAATATTTGGAGCCCTACCAAACGCCTTTATGAATGCTTTCAGCAACCATATATACGAAGCTGTAGTTTCGTTCTTCAACAAACCTGCTGCAACTATCACACACCTTCGATGATTATCTATGGCTGTAAAGGGAACAAACACCATTTTGTACCTAAAAAACAAAACAAAAATAGACAAAATAACAGATTAAACAATAAAACACAAATCATATCATCAAATCTCATATTTAAACATACAAAAACTTACTTGTTTGTTCTGTAAGTAGCATCAAATGAAACAACATCACAAAACTCTCTGTAGTTGTACTTAGAAACTTCATCAGCCCAAAAAATAGCCGAAAGCTCAGCATTTTCAACCAAATAATCAAATGAAAAATCCGGCACATGCTTCTTCCTATTTTCCATCTTAGATATAAGCATCTGGGCAAAACTATCACCTATATAGCAATTCACACCCCTAAAAAAGTTCTTGAAATCAACCGTTGTTCCATGAACAAGTAAATAAGAACCCTTCAAACCAGTTAAGATGTGATGAGCTCTCGTTGCACCTATATTTACGCTAGCAGCTTTAAGGATGAACAATTGCTTAGAATAGGTTAACTGCCTCTCAGTCTTTGACAAATGCTTGTACTCTTCACGTTCAAGCTCATGATTATGAATACTATCAAAAACATTCAACCTGTACTTACTAGCACCAGGAATCAAATCAAAAATAACACGCGCTTTGCAGCCTGTGATATGCAGGTTCGAACTCCTAATCTGCTTGTCACTCTTCTCTAAGTCTAACGTATCCACATGAATTCCCTTAGGAAAACCTTTCCTATTACACACTAAATACTTTTGTTTCAAAGTACCATTCCTCAACCATTTCTGGCATGACTTCCTAACCACAAACCCAGCTTTAGCAGCATATTTCATATAGGCAGCAATGCACTCATCAATCGACTTATAAAGTTTTCCCTTAACTAATAAAACATCCGCAGGAACTTTGGAATATAATAAACAGTTCCACCAGAAGTATCAAAATTAGAGTGAGTAGGAAATGATTCAGGAGTTTTCAAAGGATTCAAATCTGGAAAAAAAAATAAATAAAAATTAAAAACAGTGATTTACTAAAAATGAAATCACACACAAGTGTTCTTATCATATCACATATGATATATCATATGTGATAAATCACATATGATATATACAAACTACTTATTATTATCAGCTACTAAGATAGCTTATTCAAAGCTTAAAACAACTTATTCAGAGCTTAAAAACTGCTTCACTCAATCAAAAACTAACTAAATAGATTATCCAGAGCTTATAACAGCTTAACAACATAGCTTATTCACAATAACAAACGAATTATAGAAAAATTAAAATAATCAAAAAGCTTACTCTTAATAGCTTCTGATTCATCACTGTGTTCATAAGCAACAATCTCCTCAGCATACTTAGCTGAAACATCATCACTAACAACAACCTCTTCAGAAGCAGAAGACGATCATTAACAGCGATCTCTTAAGAAGTAGTAGAAACAGAACTTTGAAGCGAATCCATAAAACCTGAATATCAGATGAAAAAAAATGAATCAGTTAGCTTATAATCCAACTTATAGAAACAGATAGCTTATAATTCAGCTTAGAATTAGGGTTAGGTGATGTACGGGATGAAGAAGGAGATCGATTAATGAATTGAGAAGAAAAAATTGGGGTTTGTTAATGAAGGGGATGAAGGAGACGGTTAAAGGGGAGGATAGATGAGAGAGAAGAAAGAAACACACACGATGTGTGTGTGAAATAAATGAGTTAATTGAGATGGGAATAAAAAATGATATTTATATAGTACAAAAATACCCTTCTAGTGTAAATGTTAGATTTAATCTCAGCCTTTAGATCAAAATGGATGGAAGGTGGGGATTGATCCCTTGGTATGTAAACAATGTTTAGTCCTCAAATGATCTTATATCATAATATTTTGTGATTCTTTTATTCATTCTAATAAGAATTATACGATTGAAAAGTTAACCTTGTGTTTGCATTTAAATAATTTCTCTTTTCGTTTCACAAAATATTCAAGAAATTTGGATCTACACTGAAGTTTATGAAAACATGACCTCGCTACCGTAAATGACAATAAATCCATTAGTTTCATCGAGTACTAATATAAAATCGTTGCAAAATTATTCGATAGTCATCTTATAGTCATGAAATAATCTCTTGAGCCTTAAATGAGAATGAATGTTTTGTCATTTTAAAAGTAGACTACGTAAAAGCATTTGACCATCTCAAATAGAATTTTCTTCATGACACTATAGAACAAATGAGGGTTTAGTGCTAATTTGTTCATGGACGCTTAAATTCAGCTTTTAGCTTAGTTGTTATCAACAGTTCACTTACAAACGAATTCAAGATTAAAAGAAGGATTGCGCCAAGGAAACCCTTTTCCACTCTTTCTATTCACCATTGTAATTGAAGCCGTACATGTCACACTTCAAGATGCTAAATCAAGGAACAACTTTGAAGGAGTAAAAGCTGGTTCTAATAGAACCAGTATTATTAGAACCAGTATTTCTTATCTTCAATTTGTGGATCATGCATTTATTAGGATAAATGGTCTCTTAATTATGCTAAAGACCTTTTCCAAATATTTGAGATGTTTGAATTGGCATCAATGTTTGAGGTAAACTTCTGCTAAAGTAAACTTCTTGCTGTAGGCTTCTAACATGGAAGGAAACTCGTTAGCCTCTATCATTTGGCAACCACAACAATCCTCATTCAGTTGGCCATACATTGCTTTACTCATTGGTGTTACTATTGTTACGCCCCGTGCCCGATTTGACCAAAAATTAAAACTTTACGCGGAAACGACTCAACTATAACGAACCTTTTGTTAATCTTTAACCAACTAATAAAAAACTATAACAAACCAACCCTTAAAAGAATTTTTAAATAAAACTGGACTCAATTACCTTTAAAATGGCGGGTGGCACGACTTCTAACGACTTACGGCTCAATTTCTACAAAATAAACAACCGACAAAATCTGAGAGAGCACAATACGGCTGTATGGAAAAATACCATACGGCTGTATGGCCAAACCAACAAATTACACCCTTTCTGTGTTTTAGGCCATACAGCTGTATGGAAAAAATACCATACGGCTATATGTTCTCTGACCTGCACTTTAGAAATTTCGTACATTTGTATAATTTCTGGAAAACAGCTTCTATAACTCGAAACAACACCAAACTTCCAGAACTCATTAACATATCATGATAAATCTTTTTCATGACTATTCGACCCGTTGAACCCCAAAATGGTTAGATTTATAAAATAATCCAAACACCCTTTTTTTAACCGAAACATAAACACTTTAACCATAACTATAACAAACCATTTGACACATAAACACTATAACATACATAACATAAACTTGACACTTGACAACTCATTTATAGACCATTTAAGGACTCTTGGGGATTCAACTTTGCTTCAAGCTCGGTGTCTACCTAAGCTCCTAATGCATTAACCAACGCTTCTAGTCCTTGCTTCCAAACCTTAATCTCGTTACCAATAGCTTTACCCTTCTTTACATGAACCTACAAAACATGGTAAACATCTATAACGTAAGCGAAATGCTTAGTAAGCAACTAGATTAATACATGATTAATACTTCAATTCACATAATATGCATCATGAACACTTATAATCACATAACTCAATAAGCCATCAATCTCATATACATTTACCATAGCAAACCATAACTATAACACATATTAATCACAAAACACACCTTAATCCTTCCATGGAACTATCATTTGTATCATTTCATTAACCAAACTTTCTAATTATCCAACTTACTAATCCAATAACATAATTCCTATAACACATAACATGAGAATATCCATACTAAACACATAATAATCATAGTTACTTACCTTAGCAATCCAAGCTAAGATTACCCACCATAATTGTTAGGTCACCATGTTGTAACATAACAATCATATAATCATTAACCAAGAAAGAAGAAGAAGAAGAGACAAGAATTATGGAAGGAACTCTTAATATTGATATGATAAACTTGATATTCAAATGAGAACCAACAAGCCTTAACCAAGGCTTATACATAGTATATATAGGGGAGTCCAAGGGTTTCTATATCATTCTAGCACTATTACATACTTGGCCCTTGGACTTCCACACAATGTGACAT
>LBNU01022787.1:149054-164939 GCA_014162995.1 Artemisia annua
TCATTCTAGCACTATTACATACTTGGCCCTTGGACTTCCACACAATGTAACAAAATATCATAAACTTACTTAACATGAAAGATAAAATGTAAACATAATAAGTCTAATGAGCAACCTATTACAAATATAATGACCGACACTTTTCATAACGTGAAACGTGTTCCTAACAATCTCCCCCTAAGGGTCGGTCATCAATGGTGAGTGGTTGCGTGACGTCATCTTCTTAATCTTGAACTTTGGCAATGGCTTGACGTCTCATAATCGGTTAGATTAGACAAAAATTCTTTGCTCTTCAGTCCTTGTTCCTTGTTGTAGTAGTGATGCATATGATGTAGTAATATGCCTTTGGTCACTCTTTCGACTCAACTTGATGGTACGCCATTCCAACATGCTCATACGTCTTTGAACTTTTATGACTTGTACTCAAGTAATTCCCGATCATTAAATAAGATCTTTGTCTTAAGACTTTGTAGATTCCGTTGACGTTGAATCTTTCATTAACTTTGAGAAACTTTGATCTTTCTTTGACTTTGTATAATTTAGAACTTTTCGGGAAGTCTTTGACGTAAGTATGAGCATGTGGAATCAGGTGTTGGTGGTGAAGTTCCTGCAAGAAAATGGTTAGTGATAAACAACCGGCACTTACAAGTGAGGAACAGAATTTTTCACCCTCGCAATGTGGTTACTCCTTCTGCCCCTCACCATGGCCGTTCCTAATCGGATACCCCCGAAGGAGCTAACTCAGAAAGTACCGGAGTACCCCAACGATTAGGTGAGTCGTACGAGATCACCCTCCGACTGTAGACCGTCCGGCACTTACAGGTTTGGAGTTAGAATTCGTCAACAGCATAGTGTGAAGACTCCTTCTAATCCTTGCCAAGGCCGTTCCTAATCGGATGCCCCCGAGAGGGCTAACACTGACATACATACGTACACCAACGATTAGGTGAGCCGCTGGAGATCACCCCGCGACTGTAGAATGCACATGGAACGTCACCGAACACACTAAGCGTAACCCACAAGGAGTTACCGAAGTGACCTGCTGTCAGGGCTGTTTGATGTTGACCCTGGCAGGATTTCCGTTCAATCATTGAGAAAACACCTAAGTGATTCCTCTCATAAACGTTCTCGGCAGATTGCTAAGATCTGCGAAGGACTCGATAATTTACAACTGGTGTCCATTGATGTAGAACAACCAGTGTAAGAAAACTAAGTGTTCCTAAGAGATCTTTGATGAATCTCGAGGCTCTAGACTCGATTAGTGCACCTATGGTTTCCTATGCGGAGATTGGGGCAGGGTCTCCTGTTTCAATATCAACCAACTCTAAGAGAAGGTCGATAGATTATACCGGTTCCCCGTGAGAATGAAACAAGTATCTTTTGAGAGATACCTGAGTGGCTAGAAGGTTTAGTGCATTGCGTCACTGGGTCCATGACGTCTTATCTTCAATACCGATGTTACTTTTGTAACAATCAGTAGCAGATGAGGTGTACCCGGTGTCTGCCCTAAGGTTGAATATATGGAGGGCTCATTTCTTTTCACCCTTTTCTTTTCATTTCTTTTTCATTCTTCAACCCCTTCTTTCCCTTTCATTCATACCCCTTCTTTTGTATCATACCTAAGGACTTCTATTTCTAGACTATGGGAGTTGTCCTTGGGTAGATCCCTCCGGCTCTGGCGGATCATAGGACATTTTCCTATCCTTAATCACCTTATAACTCCATGTCGCCATGAAACCATTTGCTGAAAATCTCTCGAAGTGTTTTATGAATATAAAACACATTTGGTTAACACCTCGAGAGTTTTACTTTTTCAGAAATACTCCCCCTTCACATGTGCTCGATATTGTTTAAGATAAATTTGCACATGCAGGGTAGAGTGGGCACTTTTAGAATTGATCTGCTCTTAGTAGACTTGTACCCGAGGGACACGTTTACGTTGCTTAGTTAAAGGGATCCATTATCAGCTTTTAGGTGATAACTAGCCCTAATAACTAACTTGATGTTGTTAACATTCCTCAAAGAGGAAGTTAGACCCGTCATGGTACTTATCTACTAAGAGTTTCTCGAAAAATGGTACAATCTATTCAGACAAGTCCTTATCGGACAAGTCCTTTCGATTACTAACACTTGTTGTTCCGTCAATTCTTGGGTGATATCTGAGTCGAGCTCAATGAGATTCTTTGGCTTCAACCATATTTTGATCACTTTTTAACTTTTCTCCCCCTCAAAAATAGCATATCAAATGTTATTTTTGGAAAACGTTTGATTAAAATATGCCTTTTTGACTCATATGGGGAGAATGGAACAAGAACAATTTGATTGATTTAGCAAAGATGTATTTCAAGTACTCCCCCTCAAATGTTGCATTGTGTTTTGAAATTTTGAAATTTCGAGGGAATACTTGTTCTTTTGAGCAGAATTATGAAAAATCTTGAAAGTTTGATTAATTCTACTCAAAAGTAAGAAGCCTTCGCTCCTTATATTAGGATTGAGGCACTGAAGCGTACCTCAGGGTCCTTTCTTTACAAGTTCGGGTTGTACACTGTTATGTGTGCACAAACCATAATGGATGAATTGTGAAAAGATGAAAATAAAATGATGTTAAAATTAATTGTACCCAATGATGATTCACAATGGAGGCTGATCAGGACGGCGGTATGTTTGGATGTTCGGAATAGCTTCCCGTGCTCCAATCAAGCTTTCAAGAGTTCTAACGTGATGCCTCATCTTCAATCGTTGTCTGATTACGGCAATGAATTTCTGAGCTTCCACTACAACAAAATAAGCCTAATGCAACATTTTACAAGCAACACTTGTGAAAGGTGTTGCCTTTTTGACAACATTGGTGATAAAGCAACATTTCTAAAAGAAGTGTTGCGTATTAACATCTAAACCAACACTTTTTTTTCTACTGTTGCAAATTTTATAATATAATGCAACCCTTCTAGAAAATGTTGCAATTGTTAATGCTCAAATACAACACTTAGTGTAAAGCGTTGCTCAAAGACAACTCTTAGTGTAAAATGTTGCACATTATATTGATAATTGCAGCAATTTAAAAAATTGTTGCATTTGTTTTAAGTGTATATATAGTCATATAGACAACACTAGATTATAGTGTTGTACATTTTATACGAAGGGTTTGGGAAATGCAGCATTTGCTAAACCATAACCACAACATGTAGTTTATATTCTTCTTCTGGCGTAACCGACAAGCAGTTGCTCTCCGCCTTTGGTCTAGAGTCCAGACAACAAGTCGAGAATATTTTATTTTAGAACTAAGAAGCACATAAAAGTGATTCTTGAATTGTGTCCAAAAACAAGAAGAAAAATCCCAGAAGACGGGAAATGATGAAGGCAGAACACATTTACGATCAACAAAACAACAACAAATTGTAAAAAGATATGCTACGTAGCTAATCAAATGTCAAATGTCATGTTGTAGAAGTTAGTAAAATAACTTCATGAAGGTGATCTATAACTCTATAAGCCATCTAACATTGGCAAAATATGAATAAAGCAACCTAGCTCAGACTTAAATAGTCATTATTTGATAACGAAGGAACAATAATAACAAGAAATGGACTTTTGTTTAGGATAAAATTGTAAAGAAAGTGGGAAACAAAACGAGGGATGAGTTTACTTAAGATTTTCTTAAGCCTATGCTGAAATTCACTGATTAAGCAATAGCAGTCGCGAACAAGACCATACATGGACATATCAACAAGTTTATGGTACTAATATTTCATTTAGACATTTCATCAAGCACTTCCTATGCACAATAAAGAAAACAAAACAAGCAACCGACTTTAAGTAGAAAAACCAACGGCCAGTTGAGAATAAACTAGTAGTGACAAAGAAAAACATACATTTATACAATTAGCATCTTGCTTTTATCATTATTGCTACGAAACATTAAAAATATTGGAAACCGATATCTTGGTTTGTTCACATAGACACTATGTCAAAGTTTATCTCTTTTTGTTTTGGTGAAGCTGAATAGAGAGGTAGTGGGAAAGAGCAATCCTGTAAAACGTGGTGTCCCATGAAAAATTTGGCGGGTAAAATTTAGCGGCAAAATAAAATCATTTCCCTCCAATTTACAAGGTCGGTTACAATCTTAAAAAACTAGAGTGTTTACTTTTTCCCGAAAAATCAAAAAGTGAAAATGTGAAACTAAAAAAATGAATATTGAAAATAAATATTTTAAAAAGAAATTATTAATACACATCGAAGACCGGATTGACTCGGGACACTTCAAACCTGGCGGGTTGACCTGATTTAATTTGATCCGTTTTTCGATCCAACCCGTCGGGTTGAAACCCGGTTTAAATTGACCCGTTTTTTGACCGGAACGGTTCAACCAGTTGAACCACCCGAGTCGAACCGGATTTCAAAACATTATGTTTAATCCCCAAATCCTCAAACTTTTATTATTTTTCGTTTATAACACACATAATTTTTTTTATCACTAAAATTATTTGCCGTTATAAAATTCCTTTGCTATGCATGGGTACTCGTCTAGTTCTTTATTAATGAGATAAATGTGGGCTCAAAACCTTTATAATCTCTTAATCGGAGACTCATTAAAACTAAACTCTCCCTAATAAGTGGCTAATTAAGACTTTTGTATGTAACCACTTAATTTAGTAAACACCCCCTAAGTATAATAAGGACCTCAAGTAACCTACGTCTCCCCTGCTACTTCAGCTTTCTCTCTCCCAGACTATTTCGTGACCAATTTAATGTAACAAGTATACCGACACCACAAAAATACATTTTAAATAAATACACACACACAAACAAACACAAAAGTCGATTTGTCTGCCAACCCTCTTCTCCATTGCGTCCCTAGGGGACTCGGTCGGTCGTTTGGGAACTCGGTCGACTTTCGCTTATTACAATTAGTCTAACACACACAATTACCTATGCATAACATCGCAGATGTGTAGTTTTAACAAAATTTAGTAGCGTCGATTTGTGTGTGCATATTTTATTTAAATTTTGTACTATGAGTGTTGTGTTGGAAATTTAGTGCAATTGAGGGATATAGTCATACATGGAAATGGGATTGGAGGTACGAAGTGTAGACACATTAATTCACTAAAACTCAATGACTATGATAGTGGTGTTCAACGAGCTAATGAGCTCATCCGGGAGTTTTACTCTTCAATGTGTTACTCCATCCGTCCAATATTAAGTGCCCGCTTACATCATGCATAAAGTTTTAGAAAATTCCACTAACTACACTCTCCACCAATCAAATATCATTTTTACCCACTAAAGTCTCATCTCATTGGTTGAAATAGAATATGGACACTTAATTTGGGACATCCAAAGATTCCATTGTGGACACTTAATATGAGACGGAGGGAGTAACTCGGGATGAACTCACTAGAGAGTGATTTGATCAAACGGTTCTAACATTCCCTTCTAAAAGTATTATTATCAGTGAGTTCAGCTCTTAGGCTATTGAACTAATCACCAAGTATGCTCCTCAGTGAGCATGCTGATGAAAACTTAGGTTGCTGAGTGTATTACTAAGTTGAGTTGTTTTGTAACCGCTTTGACCTATAATGAACAACTTCAAAATTGTTTAGGACCCATATTGATTTGTTCTTGTAATCACTATTACTATTATAAAAGAATATTATGAGAAGATTCATAAGCTGATTAATTCTCATAATCCCATTGACTTGAGTACTCTTTATATAAGAGAAACAATAAGCATGAGATTATACACTGAAAACTAGGACACTTATAAGTAAAAGGGTTACTATGTTTGTGTCTAAGCCAAGAACAAAAGACTTTAAATAATCTCAATGATATATTCATTTTTTTTTTTTTTTTTTTGTAAAAGGGGATCACCCTGGCAAATATATTACTCCAAAAAACATTTTAAGTTCAAGGGATGAGAGTGAATATCTCATCTTGGCCCGTTATATCCGACTATCGGTTATCTTGCCCTACCAGTGAAATACCCAACATGTTGTTTAAGGTAACAATCGTTTTGTAGAGGTGTAAATGAGTCGAGTTGCTCATGAGCTACTTGAGCTCGGCTCGCTAAAAACTTGATTTGAGTTAGAGATTAACATGAGGTTCGTTTGATAAACGAGATCAACCTCGAACTTCACACATGAGTTGGATTAAGCTCACGAGTCTAAACAAGCTTTTACATATATAATCTATATAAATATATTATAATTATATATCATATGATTTTTACATTTCGACTTTTAGAAGACTAAAAATCAATTTAGTTTATAAATGCATCAAGGTCGAGCCGAGTTTGAGTCATAAAAATAACTGATCATGAACCGAGCTCGAGCTTTACAAATAGGCTTGAAACAAGCCAAGCTCTCGACTCGTTTACACCCCTAGGTTTGCGACTTCTTCTGTATTTTTAAACAAAATAGTATAACGACAATAAAACACAGTCGTTCAGTTCAGTGTCCCTTTTAAGGCCTGGGTCCAACTACGACTCATGTGCTAACTGTCGAGGCTCCTCGTGGGCAGGTTATCCCTTCGAGACCAGATTTTAATATTCCCAACGGTCAATCGAGTGAAAGGATGTGACCTTGGCTCATGTTGAGCAAGTGGACTGGAAAGAAGAATAAGATGTGTTTTTGTTGGTCTGCCAAAAGAGAATGTTTGATATTGGTATCTCTGGTACCCCTGATGTTGGTGAGACCTCCATCCTTGTTAGGAATGACGTTTTTTTTTTTTTTTTTTTTTTTTTTTTTTTAATTTAATATTGATGCAAAATATATGAATGGATTGAGTTTATATGACATAATACTTGATGCAAAATTTATGAATAAATTGAGTTTTCAACTTTGACCTTAAGTATTTTTGTTTATATTACATAATACTTGATGCAAAATATATGAATGAATTGAGTTTTAAATGTATTTTTCCATTAATATAATTTTCATCGAGTATTGTATAACACAAACAAAAATATTTAAAGTTGAAGTTGAGAAATAAGAAAAAATCAAACATGGACAATAATTTTGGTACTGAGGGAGTAATTTTTTTTTTATGAAATTATGTAAAACAATTTATAACTTTAAACAATGTACTAGTTATAATACCCGTGCACGCACGAGATTTTTTTCAGAAAAATTTAATTATATAGTATTATAATTAAATCTTATGTATATTTTAAAAAGTTAGAGCATCAACATGTGCGAAAGTAAGAAGAATAGTTAGCAGAAATTGTAAATGTAACCGTGGCATCGACCTTGTATTAGATTCTTGAGCGTGTCTCCTTATAATGTTATTAGGCCAAAGGTTCTTTGATCACATGGGTTTACACATAAATTGCGAAAGTAAGAAAAATAGTTAGTAGAAATTGTAAATGTAATTGTGGCATCGACCTTGTATTAGATTCTTGAGCGTATCTCCTTATAATGTTATTGGGCCAAAGGTTTTTTGATCATATGGATTTACACATAAATCAAATTTATTTTAAAATTTTTGTTTACTATATGGATATATAAGAATTTACCCGTGAAATTATGATATAAATACAACTAATAAGTATGCATGAGTTTTTCATTATGTATTAATATTAATTAATATTTTGTAAAAATTTTATTGGATGGAAGATTTAACTTTATCTAGCTGACATAGATGTTAATGTTGAGGTTGATGTTGTTGTTTAACTTTAACTATTGATATCATGTTGTACAAAATGTGCGACTTTAGTAGCACATAATGAGCGTTGATGAAGTTTCTTAAAAATGTTTTCCGGATATCCGTATATTAACTTTAAATAATAATTACATGATTCGTTATAAGTACAATCGTATATATTTATTTTCAGATCACAGTAACTCGTACTTACTATTTGATATTTATATTACCGTTAATAATAATTTAACTGTATTTAATATTCAAACCCGTGTACGTATATATTAAACTTTTAAATAGGATAACATGAGTTATTATTTATATTTAACGTACATAGTAAAAAGATATTTTAATAGATGAAAGTGTAAAACTAATATTTATTTTAAAAGTATTTAACGCATACTAAAACTAATTCGAACATTTATAAAATTTTGTAAGTCTGTTTAATAGATAGAAGTCTCAAACCAATACTAATACTCATGTAATTTTAAACAAAGTTCATATTATAAAGTGTAGGGAGTATAAAGTGTAAGGGGTTATTTGTTTATTATCTAAAGTTATCAAAAAACATGAAGATTTATAATTTTACATTTAACTCCATATAATATATTTAAAATTCAACCACTAATGTTTTATTAATTAACCCATCTTTTTTTAAGTTTTTATTTTCATAAATTTGACACCTATATTTTTATGTGTTTTTTTTCCTCAATCAAATTATCCACCAAATTTATTAAAGTTTGACCAAAATCAATTCAATTTTGACTTTTTATTGACCAATCATATTGCTCGATTTCGCCTATGTGTCAAAATCGAGCATTCCTATTGGTCAAATTTTTTTTACACTAAGATTGTTTTGTAAAAAAACTCCGAAATGATGTAATTCTTTTATTATATAAAAGATGCTCGAGTCAAACTTATAAAATGATTTATATAATTTAATTAATAAACTCATACCGTAAATATTTTCATTATGTAATGTGAAGAAAACATTAATTTATCAAATGAAAACAGTTGTTGGGCAATAACTGCCTGGATCACTCTCGTCTTCTCAAAACCCCTCAAATTCGTCCCTTTAATTCATTAAGAAAACCTTAATAAGCAACGTCGTGTGTTTGTTAGTCATTACACCGGCACTCCATCAATGATCAATCATCACCCCAACCTTCAATTTTTACAAATACACTCTCTAGACTAAGCATCGTCTTTGTCGGCATCACAGGTTACACCTTCCCTATTAGGTTTAGCCTATTAATTTGGGCAAAATGGAATTCAATTTGTTAATTAATATTTTCATGCAAATTATATGATATTTTGTTTAATTGTATTGAATTATATAGTTTTTTCATTCAATACTATGGTAATTCAGTTTAGGCAGTTCATGTATTTTTCATTAAAGTCAAAATTGAATCTAATTTGGTCAAACAATGCAAAATTTCGTTATACAAAGCATGGTTATGAGAAAAACAAACAAACGCATGGGGTTGATGGTAATTATTTAATTTACAGGGGTACAAATGTAATAACTTAAAAACAGAAACGGGGAGGCATGTTCTATCAAATCATAACTTCAAATGCAAATCTTCTGAGAAACCTTTGTGGTGAAAAGTGAAAACAGCTTTTTATGACAAAACTGATTCGGGGTAATTACAATTAACTTCGTTACCTATTGATCCAGGTAATTAATCTTCTACCTATTGATTTATCTACTGATTTATATTAATTATTGACTTATTGATATATGTATTGATTGTTTTTATTTTTTTGAAGGAGATTAAGTTATGGGTTTGTGCTTTAATTTTAATGCTCGAAAACAGTTGTTGTAATATCAGTTTGTAGTTATACCTATCGAAAATTTTATGGTAGTAATATTTTGTTCCAAAAAATTAATATGAGTTTGTAGTGGTATTCTAATAGTTTTGGTAATTGAAGTTTTTCATAATATCAATTGTTGTTAACTTAGGTATAAAATTGTTGAATCATGAAGAACAAGAACCCTATCACAAAACCTTAACCTTTACTTAAACAAATAACATATTTGAAGAACCCACATCATTGGAATCATTGTATCCGACTATATGAAAACCCTAAATCAAAATCGACTGACCAAATTCCATCAATCAAGTTATGGGGACACAAATTAAGTTTTGCCAAAAGTCAGGTAAGGGTTTTCAGTCCTTGATTTATTTATTGATTATGATATATTTAATCATCTGTTTATATTTAAGCAGTACTTATAGATGCACATGTCTGTAAGTTTAACCATGTTGAGAGATTATAGGACATGGCACCTGGAAATTGGTAATGGCAACCTAAGATTACCTTAAACCAAAGTTTATAAAAACTCTAATGTTTTCTGTAGTATTATACTTGATACCCTTTATCAATAACTGTATAGATGTCAAAAAAAGACACAACCCACCCATTCGAATTTGGTTTTGAAAGGGTTTGTTCTAACCACTAAAGCTTGCAGGTCCGTTTCATCACACATTTATAAACTGAAGAGCTAGAGAAGCTTGCAGGTCCGTTGCTTGCAGACATGTGACACTTTTGAAAGGACTTAATGCGTGGTATGGGCAATGATTGCCAAGGGACAACTGAGCCTCGATATGGGTGACAGCATAAGTGGTAAAGGAATGATCCAGGTACCCAACCCGACCTATTTAAGCCAGTATCAAAATGTCTGATATATATTGTTTTGTTGTTGTTTGGTTTCTTTTTGTGATAAGTAATATATCGGCATTTCAAAAAGTATATATATATATATCTGATACATGATATATCTGTACCGATTGAAAGAGTTGGACAATAAGTGTTGACGATTCAACCCAACTCATTTGGACCCCTGTTTAAATATGTCCGTTTTGACCCGTTACGCAACCTACTACCGGTTCTTAACTTCCTTCAGTGTCTGTTATTGGTTTTCAGGGAGTGTCTGCAATCGAGTTTATTGCATCCAAATGAGAAGAAGTCTGTTGCACCTGTTGAGTTGTGCCTCATTTGAAAGACATTGTACAAGATACTAATAAAGAGGTAACTTCTTTTGTAAACATAAGTTTGTAAGTTTTGAGACATAAGTTGGTTCGATTGTGTTTTTGGTAGGAACTAGGATATACGACTAGATTTGTGCTTAGTTACATGGGAAAGTACCGGAATTTATGATATATTCGTGTTTATTGATATGATATTGTGCTTACTTTTCTTATTAAACTGATTTGGCAGGTGTTTTGTTATGTGAACAATCAAAGTTGAATTATGTGTCAGATCATTTGTAGGTGTTTAAAATTAATTATACAAGAGTGATAAATTACCTTTGATCATTATGTGTTTTTGTCTACTTCTATGCCATTTACATGATGTTTGGATGTGCCTTTTGAAAGTGATTATGTATTACTGAATTACTATAATCATAATATGATGCATGGGATAGTCCTTGAAAAGTCTTAACATCGATGCCCGCTTAGAGTGGCAAATATGGAAATACTCAAATACATGAGCTGGACATTACCTTTATAAAGTTTTGTCCATTATAATGTGAACACCCAAAAGTCACTGTAACAACCTGAGGTGCCATTTTTAGACCCAGTTACTTACTATTGGATCGGTTGGAGATATGTTTTTATCTTTAACGAGTCAAATGTGCAATTAAAAGTTAGCTTGAAAGGTCGAAAGTCACCTATAATGTATTTTTAATTCATAAAACCTTCTAAACTGTCTAATATACAGAATTAACTTTCTATCATGTAGCTATTTTGTGTTCTCTTTTGACAGAATGACATGTCTGCAAAAAGGATAAAGGTGGTGGGTTTGATGGTATATTCGCCCAAGTTAACTATAACGTTGTCATCATTTATATTTGGTGGGGCAGAAGGTGGTCACTTTCTGTACAGATATTATACACATATCATCTAAAATAGTTTTTCTGTATGGACCTTTGTATATATTGGAGATCTGCCACCATTTGACTATAGTAAAAATATTAAGCATCTATTGGTACTATTCATTAGTTATGGCTAAGCGAACCACTAATTAGCATGTTAGCTAAGTCCAGTGATTAACGAACATTTGAAGCCCCCTTACATGGTATCTATATCTATGTAATGTTATTTTTTCGTATTAATTCTCGAATATTGTTTTATAGAATACACTAGCACTACTGTGTTGCCCAATCTTGTCTGCATTCTGACTCATTCTAGATACACGCTAAAAGCGGAAACGATGGCATTTACATTAGTGCATAAATGTAGCGATTGAACACCTTTTCTTATAGAGGGGTCGATATGGTTTATTTGTTTGACTAAACTGCATCTTAAGATTCCAGGCCGAATTAAATAAGAAAATAGTTTTAGCTATTAACCGCATATTTATTTAAAGTATATGGGTATGTATGTTTTTATGTGTTTCGGGTAAAGCGATATTGTTTTTTAACCATACCGGAATAACCCATTAATTAAACAACCTATTACTTGTGTCTACAGATCGACAATCAGGTGATGATGAAGCAATGGCTTTAGGCCTTTAGGTGAAATGTTTATATAACAACTCTTGAATATTGCTTGCCACCAACTAGCGGTTGGGGTTTGTGTATTGACAGACTTGATATGTTGCTCACCCCGTTCACTAAATATCAAGGTTTGTTCATTTCAATTTTTCTAATATTTTATTACTCAATTCATTATGAGTTTTTATTGGTACTTAAGCATTTAATACAGATGCAAGTGAAATAATAATCATATCAAGTGGGATGCTTTGCAGATGGTGTTCCTGTCAAGGTGGTTGGTTTTACAACTTTTTCGTTTATGCAGGAAATGAATAGACGAAGTAGTTCATATCAGTCATCATTCATAAAACTGAGCCTTTTCGCTAGCTGTGTGTGTGAATGCTTTCTACTTAATGAGGAAAGTCTATAGGATTAGAATAGCAAGATATTTCTTTCAATATAAANTGGTTTGGATGGGGTTTTATCAAGATCAGTTTAAAATGCTTGCGATTTCTTCATTTGCTTTAACTACATAAGTTCTCTTTTCTTTTAGAATGCACTTTACCTCTTGCCTTGAAACTTGACTTTATACATGCAACAGGTATATCATTGTACAACAACGATATGGAGTTAAGAATCAAACATTAAACATCGTATTGAAAACACATATACAAAAGATCTCCTATTCTTAGTCCAACAAGTAATATCATTTACGACAAGTTATATTGTTTGTTTTTTTAGTCGATATTAATACATAATTATAAAACTTTATGTCAAAACCCCGTGCGTGCACGGGTATTATAGCTAGTTCAATACTATGGTAATTCAGTTTAGGCAGTTCATGTATTTTTCTTATAATTACTGGCTTCAACATCCTCTAGGTAACTAGATTACATATCGCTTATGTGAAATTAAATACAAATATGAACAAGAAGTTTACTATGTTTAATTTCATCAAAATAGAATTTACATAGTGGTTGAAGGCAAACGAGCAACAAGCTGCGCCGCTAGCCCTTAAATTATATGAATTTGGGTTATGTTGTTTTCGAGATGTGGCAGAATTTTGTTTCCTGAATTTGGGTTAGCCCAAGTTTAATTTGATTTTGATTTTTGAAAGTCAATCATCGTCTTTCTTATAAATGGATGCATGTATAGCTATTTAGTTGTATACTCTTGTGCTTCTAATGTTTTTGTGTATATATATAGATTTGTTTCGGATACATTAACTACTCTTGTCATAATCAGTGATATTTATTAGCCTTTTCCACAACACCTAAAACAAATTAACTCTAAACCTCTAATTTGAACATTTATGTCTCAAATATATTATCAACATAGTGTTTACAGTGAATTTAATAGATTATTGTTCTTGATAACATATAAAAAAGGTTCTAGCAATATATAACTTTGAACACAAGCCAAGTAAAAGTTTACTTTAGCATTCTACATCTCCATTCAATTTTCGAATTAACATGTCAAAATCTAATCATCTACATCATCCATAACTAATTTACACGCACCTTCGTTAAATACATCCAAACTGATAGCCATGAAAACCACTAATAAAAATATCAAAGCTAAACTAATTACATTCTCTATATACTTCAGGACTTCAGAAACATGGGGCACAAATGCACAATAGAGACGGGATGTATTCGCCTAGACGGTTGCTTGAGTTTGAAATTGGAATTATTGACTTCCTTAATGCTTCTTTTGCTAAGGCGGCCAGAGGAGGTCAAATTTATGGTCTTTGCAAAGGATGTAAAAATTGAGGATAGCTAATATTTATGGGGGTTTCATGGAGAAGTACCCTCTCCAACAAGAGTAAGATCTGATAACGATGCCTTTGGGGATGATTATTGGACAAACATGCTTGACAAGCTTGATGAATTACTGCAGAGGATCATACACTGAAGAAGCTTGGGCTAGCACGTAAACATGAAAGGATTTGTAGCTGAGATGCTTCACTGCGTAATGAAATTCATGACTTGCGATACAAGTTGGTTTAAGAGGCTATGCTCCAGAAAAATCACCTCCTCAAGTAGCTCGAGAGTAAGAGTTATAGTTGGTGTTTGGTGCAAGGTAAGGATTACCACACGTTGGAATAGTCTTAAGTATCTTTCATATGTGGTAGAGTTAATTGGACTATAAAGATTACATGTTGTAGTTTCACTATCTGCTGATATTAGGCTATTTTGTTATGTTTGGATTATTTGACATTATAAAACTGAGAAGAAAACAAATTAAGTTGAGGGACAAACCGACCCGCGTGGCCAAAGACTATTGGACTATTTTCTAGGATCTACTTCTGACACAAACCAGTTTGACCCGAACGTGCTCCAACTTATGATATGACCAAACCCAACATGCCCGTTTTCAACCTATAACTTTTACCAACAATAAGGTGCCATATGTGATATTGAAAAGGTGCACTATATTTGATATTAGTTTAAATATGCTTTATGTGGCTATATTTAGAAAATAACAACAATATAAACACTAAATTCCTAGTACGTATTCTTCTTGATATTTCGAGCAATGAACCTTCTTAGATTTTATTTTTTGAACTTACTTTTGGACTGATGTTGTTTCTTAAATGCTAGTGAAATGGCATGACATATTTTTAGAACAAATTTTGTCGGATATGCATAATTGTTTTACTAATGGTGGCTTGTTATTTTTTCATGTAATGAAGGAAAAAACTAACATATTATTTTTCATTTTAATATGACCAGGCTACGCGTTGCTTTGGCCTGCATCAAGTCGCGAGTGGAGATTTGCAAAGAAGATGTCAAGATTTCTTAGGATTGTAATTCGATAACTCTTTTTTCTTACGATTAGACAATTTATTTTAGTTCTTTTATTTGTCAGGGCACAATATACAACTTATTAGCTATGGAATTTTGTAATTGCTACGATGGAATGGAAAATCCTAATATATTATACCTTATATCTGATACGACATGTATAGCATATTTGTATTACATAAAATGCAAGGGTTACAAATCTGTCAAAAGTTGGTGTTGAAAAACAAGAGAAAGTGTTGCACTTCATGGATCAAAGTGTCGCATATTTAGTACAAAATTTAATGGTACTAAATTAAAAAGCGTTGCACTATGATCAAATGAGTGTTGCACTTATCTGTAAGTAATGTTGTATTTGATTCTAAAAAGTGTTGCCTTTGAGCATAAAATGTGTTGCATTTGAATGTAAAAGATGCTGCTTTTGAGGAAAAAAGTGATGCGTTTGAGAACATAAAGTGTCGCGTTAGAGTTAAAAATGTGTCGCATTCTAAAGCATTGCACTTGCTAAACAAGTGCAACATTTTCAAAAAGTGTTGCTTATTCAACTAAAAAGTGTCACTTATACCTAAGGCGACGTTACATAATGTAGCACTCAATAAAGTGTTGCATTAAGCATAAAGCAGCATTTTTAAGACATAATACAACACTTTATTGGTGTTGCTTTAGCTTTATTTTGTAGTAGTGATGAAGAGAGAGGAGGCGGAGGTTTCGAGAGACGTGGAACCAGAAGATTAATAGTGTCCGCTGGAACTACATGAGATGGCGGTCTTATACCTTCAACCAACAAACCGTTCGGGGTCGGCATTATTCCTTCACCACAGGACGAATATACCTTCATGGGTATGAAGAAACAATGAAGTTTGGGGATGAAACACTAAGGAAGGTCCTTGCTTGGTCTCAAGATAAGTATGGAAAGGCACAACAAAGGATGCCGTAGGGCTGGAAGAAAGGGACGTTCGTGAA